>BDUI01012133.1:28659-46111 GCA_002335545.1 Apodemus speciosus
CATAGATTTTAGGACAATCAAGTCTGATCTCTCTGAGCTTATATGTCTGTGGTCTGCCATGCAAGCCTCCACCTCTCAATCTGAGGTTTGAAATGTTAATGACACTGGGGCTTTTCTACGTGCCCTGAACTCCATGAGAAAGTCTTCTCTGCGAAAACTTTTGCAGATTACCTCATTTCCTTTCTAAACGCCGATGGTTAAACCCAGGACAGGTATTAGATTTGGGTTCATTGTAGTGCACATGTCCTGTTCCAAACCTGTTTGGGTCTCCACTGCAGTAGATGCATGTTCTGTGAAGAATCCCTTTACACGCAAAGCCATGGGAACAGTGGAGATTTAATAGGATCCTTGTATTGTACTCAGGGGCAGGTTTATGTAAGAATTGCTCATTTCTAACATGTGACTTATGACAGATGAGGTTATTGTGATAAATGCATGCAAGGGTTGACTAAAAAGGAAAAAAATCCTTTGGGGTGCAGTTCAAACTCCTGCCAAAGTATCAACCAAATAAACCCAGAAGGTTCTCCCAGCCTCTAGCTTCCTTTGGATCCTTTCTTAGATGTCTCTATGTTTCGGCCTTAGTGCCCCTGCACAGAGAGTAAGGAGTTCCTTTTGGAGCAAATGTTACTGAACATCGTGTTTTCCGTGGAGGTGCCATGGGTGACAGACCTCATGAATCTCCCCATGAATGGGTATGAGCTGATGGCTTGTACCTTGTGGCAGGCGTAAGTTATTGTTACAGGATCACTTCAAACATCTCTATGAGAATAAATCATTTGTGATGTTTCTCCCGACTGAGCACCATGTTCTCTCAATCCCTCACTCTTCTATCAAATGATAAAGTCAAACCTCCTAGACCTCAGAGGCCCATTGCTCAAGACATATAACRAAAACCACCTAGCCATTCATTTTGCTATCCTATAATCTGCTGGGGTCAATTCTTTGTTCCACTGCTTCCTTAAATGCAATGAGTACCTACTATGTGCTGGGCTGGGTTGTATGTCCTGGCATCTTAGAGAAGACGATTAAAGTGACCTGATGTTGAAGAATGGTATTCCTCATTTTAATGCTCATGATGTAAATTGATAATTACCATAGGAATAATACTAATAACAGAAATAGAAAAGATAGGATTGATAGCTACAGAGACACAGGTAACAAACACCACATGCCGTGTTGAAATGTTCACATATTAACAAAAGTAGCCTTTTGTCATTACCACTTCTAAGGTTGGGAAAGTAGTCTCTTCCACATTAGAAAGAAAAAAAACCTGAAGTTCATAAAAGTTCAGTATTTGCCTTTGTTAACATAGCCAATGTGGGAAGGTGTCAGTTTTCCTCCCTGCATCTGTCCTTTCTGACTTACAAATGAGATCTTTTACTACTCCAGCCAGAGTTACCTTTGTAACAGTTCCAAGAAATCMTGCAGTGAGGGAAATCTGGGCAGCTCCCTTCCATGTGCTGGTTTCTGAACACAGTGTTTAGAGARTACATCCCGGGAGGGGCTTTGGGGAAGCTTCTGCCTTCATGTTGAGCTCAGGAGGGCAATCTTGGTCCTACCACCCTGGTCCAGTATGGATGCTGCTCTTCCAGTGCTTACCCTGGTGTTACTTCTTCCTGTGGCCCTCATCTGAGGCTGATGGTGTTTTYTCCAGGACTGCATCACACCAGAGGTGTGATGTCCCGCACCAGAGGTGTGATGCCCCACACCAGAGATGTTCCTGAAAGTACAGGAGAAAGGGCCTCCTGGTTGTTTTCTCCCCCATATCTTGGTCTCTGTCCTCATCCCCGTGAGTTCTCTGTTGCCTGCACTAGAATCGTGTGCAGCACTAGTCTGAAGAAAAGGAAGAATTGCCTTCCATCAAGCCACATAGTTGAAAATTCAAGAAAGACAAAAACACAGACAAAATGCCAACAGGGGAATCTTCATGCAAGCCACTTATTTGCTCCCTGTCCTCTGTTTCCTATTTCCTCCTCCTCCTCTCTCTCTCTCCGAATCTTTCCTTCTGCCCTTTCTTTTTTTTTTACTTCTTCCTAGACTATTCTTGGGGTCCTTTTGCATGGGAATATGGCAACGAAGACCCCTCAGCTCACTGATTCAAAGAGCGGCACTTCCTATCAGGAAGGGTTTGGTCCCCAAGAAAAACAATGTACTCTGATGCTAATAACTGAAAAAAAAATACGAGGCTTTGGGTATCTATCCCCCCTCCACTTCCCATTGAGGCTAGAGGGGTTATCCACGGGTCAGAAAATCATTTCCCTCTTTAAAGCCGCCTTATACTGATGCTGACGTCTCTGGTGAAGCGTCAGAAAATTTTATGCCCAAGCAAAGCTGGTAGGAAGCCAGAAATCCTCGGAGTTTTCCTTGGGTGCAAATATTTTATTGGGGATGGAAGAAAGTTGTTTTCCCTGATTTACAGCCTCTGCAGACATAAAATAGGACCTATATTTAGAAATGATTTTGAACCTTTGAGGTGTAGCCAGGGGTGGGTGCCTGTACCTTCCCAGCCTGGACTCAGTGGGACTGGCCATGGTGAATGTTCACTGAGCCAGCTCTGATTTACGGAACTAGGACTTTGGCTCTATAGTGTTTTCGTGTTTTAGCTTTTGTTRGAGCTGCTAACCTGGCATTCTTCCTGTACTATTGAACACAGCGAGAATGGCAGGAACATCACTGACATTGTAGATGAGATGTTCTGCTGTTCCTTTTGTTTCTGGAAGTGARTAAAGCCATTCTCAAGGTGCAGATCTTTTGGGATAGCAGCAATGGTGAGAGGTAGTTCCGGGATTCCCTCCCCAGGCCCTGCCCACAATAAGAGATACCAAATTAACAGAGCTCTTCGTTGTTGTCCCATTCCAAAATCGTTTCCCCAGCCTTCCTCCCCCTTTCAGCATTTGGTTGGTGCCACCATATGGATAAATATCAGCAAATAGTAAATCTCTCAAGATACATTAGCCTTTCCTATAAATGTTGAGATGGGGAAGGAATTTTAAAAATTGGTTTCTTGGTATTATTATAAATCACTTTCTAGAAAAAATAATATCATATTTCCTTTATACGGCCTCCCTTATGAAATGTGAATTCTATCACTTCATTACCCACAGTGCTGGCTCAGGTTGTAGGGAAACCTGAAGACCTAGTAACTGGACAGTTCTTCTGCATTCAGTGAAAGGCTTGGAATTTCCATGCTGGATCCTATCAGAGCCTCTGTGAAGCCACTGGTATTGGAAACCAGTTTAAAAGTGAGAGGATGTTGCGTGTCAGCCTCTGCAGAAAATACCTTGTCCTTTTTACATCTGACAAAGGTTTTGGAAGTGTTCTTTGGGGGAGACTGTGATGGTTTTACTATTTTCTAATATTCCATAGATGAAATGGACTATAATTTAAACTAAGTAAGCTGGATGGAGAGGGTGGGGAGCCGGAACCCAGTGGGCTTCACACTGGGGGCAGCTGTTTTACTGGAGGTAGAAAACATTGTGCTTTCTGTATTTCTCAGTCCCTGGACATATAGTGCATCCTGGAGAATTATTTTCATAGTAAAACTTGAATTTTAGAAACTATAGAGGAGGCTTGGAAATGAACGTGAGTTTCCCTTGAATAGTCAGCCTGTAGTTGCTTTTTTAAAATTTTTTCTTTTCAGCACAAGAATGGCATGGTCCTGTGCTTTAATGTTACTTTCTGGGAATTTTTTGAGCTAGCAACCTGGTTAGCGGAAGCATTTCTCCTGTTAGTGGGTGAAGAGCTATATGTACAGTTGCTCTTGTTTTAAGGCAGTACTTTTCAAGACCAGGGGAAAGAACGATTGCCACAGTGCTTTGAAGCAGTGGGCTACTTGCTTGAGGCCCTAGTCTGTAACTGCGAAAGCACAATGGTAGATAGTTTGAAGTGGGATGGAGCCAAATTTCATGGAGAACCACTTTGCAAATCTGTATTTCAGGTCTTGGAAGGACCCTATTAGAAGGCATTGACAAGGCAAGTACTACCTTGTTCAGATGGGAGCATCCCTTCTGGGATAGGCCCTCCTGGTCTTTGTCATTGGTCAACCCCGGGATCTTCTCAGGGCTGAACTGAGACGTGTGAGCTGTAGTGTAAGAGAATGGTTTTAAATTTAACTTCAGAGCCCTCTGCTATTTAACCATTGGTCAGTTTGATGGTTCTAAGGACGGCATGCTGTGTTTCTCATAGATAATGGCTGTGGAGAGAGTGAGTGGGCTCTAGTAATTGCCAGCTGGAGAATCTCCTGATAACCTGCAAGGAATGGGCCTTGGTGAGAAACACTCACTGAGTAATTGGCAGATAGGTGCCCTATCACTCTGCTAAGTGTGGGTGCTCCTGCATCATCTAAGCATGCTAAGTAGGGACTCTTTAGGGATTCCTAACCAGATAAAGAATCGTGGCACTTGGGTTTCATGGGTGTCTGTCCTAGAATAGGCATTGCATTATATTAATATTTCACTCCTAGTCCAGTTTTTTTTCAAGTTGTTATCTATTGTTAGAACAGTAAATGTAGGAACATAGATAGACTACATTCCAAAAGTTAGTGTCATCATTGATGCAGTTAGTCTATATGACAAGGTACATCATGTCTAAGTCTCCATGTGTAAAATGGAGACATCTGTGTTACTGCTTATCACTCACAGGCTCAGGGCTAGGATTCTCACTGAACGTGGAGTAAATTCCAGGCTCAGACAGACATTTGTAAATGGCGGTGGCTTTAGTTGTTACGTTTTGGCTGTGATAAAGGTTTTTATGCCGAGAGGAACAGGTAAGAGAGAGTGTTGTGTTTACTAGAGAAGACTGTCATTGCTTCCCTGGTCAGAAAGCTGGATGTCTACGATAAAGTCTTCAGGATCCTCACTAGGCTTTTGTGAAGTTGACTTTTTTTTTTTTTTTTTTTTTTTTTTTTTTTTAGCAGAAATGTTGATTGCATTATCTGGCAAATGCCAGTGCAGATAAGAAACTCATATTCTGTTTAGGGAAGGTAATCTTTTTTTTTCATGTACTGTATTTTGATTTTTTATTATTATTTTCTAAATTATTTGTTTACATTCCAAATGCTTTCCCATTACCCAGTTCCCCCCTCACCATATGTCCCATAAGTCCTCTTCTCTCCGCCCATTCCCCAATCACCCCCCTCCCATTTCTCTGTTCTGGTACTCCCCTACGATACTGGATCAAGTCTTTTCAGGACCAGGGCCCTCTCCTAGGAAAGGTAATCTTATATGAGTACATGAAAGAATTCATTCAGTATTTGTCTAAGGACACATTTTATTTTTTTCCAGAACTCCTTAGATGGGATTTATCTACTGCCTTTCTACACTTATGAAGAAAAAGATTTGATTTATTTTTAAAGGAATAACCCCAGATCCAGGGTATTCCTTCATCTCTGTATTTCCTATAATTATATAAAAAACATTTATCAGATAGCAATTGAATATCAACTTTGAGGCAGCCACTGTGATGTGACCAAGTCTGCCCATAGAAATAGCATCTTAAGATGCAGAGGTAGAGTGATATGATTTTATATAATAATAATTATAATAAATATATATGACAGATAGTCATTATATATAATCCTTCTGAAAATAATATAGTATTCACTGATACAAACCTTGCCATTTTTCCCTTCATAAATACCTTTGCGATCCTCCCCATTTGAACACAAAATATTTATTCCTTTTTCCTTTTGCATACTATTATATTGTACCAGGTGTCTCTTAAAAGCCTTTTCAGGCATGTCGGGTCCTTTCTTTTCCTGCCACAGTCGTAACTGCTAACTATGGAAAGGTGCTTTCTGGTATGTCTGTGAACGGATGGAGCTGTAGGTTAGGTTCTTGAATGTGCAGTTGCTGAGATAATACACTTGTTATTCTCCTGGGCTTTGCCAGGTGCCCTCTACATGGACTAAATCCTTGAAGTCCCATTGGCATTCGTCTGTCATGTGACTGGGAGTATATGTTTCTAACTCTTCTGTGTTTGTCACCAGGGCAAGTGACAGTGGCRTTTAAGTTTAGTGCTAACTTCTTTTGGTCTAAGTACAAGTGCAAACGGCCTTTCTTGAGTATATTCATACGATCCCCACAGTGTTCTCGTAATCCTTTTCATACCGATTTGTAGAAGCTCCTTACATGTTGGAGAAATGCATCCTTGGTCTAGGTTTGAAATATTCCTTCCTGCCTTTTCACTTGTGTAATTATTGTTGACTACGATTATGCAGAAAAAATTAAAACTGTTCTCAATTTGTCATCTTAAGTCTTAATAATGTTGTCTAAATATTGTATTATTAGAATTCTATGTTATACTATAAGACCATAAAGACAATTGTCCTGTGGTCTATTTCTGTGTTTTAATATCTTTCTCAGCCTTTTCCAGCTCCTAAAACAAAATACCATCAGCAGATTAGCTTACAAATAAAGTTATTGGGTAACAGCTCCAGATAGTGGCAATCTAAGGTCAAGGGACCATAGATGATTCTCCCTGTCCTGGGAGCCTGCTTTAACTCATGTACAGAACCTTCTTACCATGCCTTCACAATGAAGACAGGGCAAACACATTTCCTTAGGTCTCCTTTATAACAGTATTAATCCCATTCATCACTTCCAAGGCCCCACCTCATAATAATATCACCTTGTGGGTTTAGATTTCAACATATGCATTTTTGAGAGGATACGAACATTCCTTTAGTATTTTTATKGTTTGACTTTCTGAATTTAAGCCTTTGAACCATCTGGAATTTATCTTAGTGTAAGGCTTGAAGTATGGATATAACTTCATTTTTTTCCCTAGGTCAAGTGAAGTTTAAATGTCACTTCCTCCATTGGCTGTTTGCTGGAGCTCAGCCAGCCCAGGTTAGAGCTGTACAATACATTCTCACAGCTTCCCACTGGAACACAGAACATGCACTGAGCTGTTTGGTCAATGTCTGTTCACTCTATCTAGAAAGGCCTTATCTTCTCCAAGCAGTGCCTGGAAACAGCGGATGTTTCATGAATACTACAGAACAGATACTATGTGAGGTGTGAAGAACTTAAGATATGGAGAGGTAGAAAGTCTGTTATTAGAAGCCTTGGGAAAGGCACACAGTGCAGCGTGATGCACCAGGCAGCAGTAGCAGAGATGGTGTGGAGGGGTCTATAGTTCTTCCTGTATAGAACAGTGATGTCCCATGTCCACAGGAACCTCGGATGCTGACTTCTCCATCCTCTTCTCTGAGATCCAGGGCAATTTCATGGTCCTTTTCCCCTTGAGAATCCCAGTTTCCCAGCTTCCCCTGACTGCATGGCAGAAAGTAGCAGAGGACAGTGAGGTTTTAGCCCGTCTGATTTCTAATGTGTTGGGGAGGCAGCCTCACCTCAYAGGCAGACTGTAAAGACAGACTGAAACCAGGYCTTATATGTGGCAGAGGGCGGCAGTATCTGTGAGTCTTTGAGCATTCAGAGGAGGGGCGTGCTCAGGAAAGTTTCAAAGGATGTGATGGTATTTACTCTGGACTAGAAACATGCGAGTGATTTTACCAGATGGGGTAGTGGGTAAGGAGCCTGCGCGGAAAGCAAGGAGGTGGGAATATTCAAGGCATGCTCAGAAGARAAGGCCGGTCTGCCACCAGGGCCCTATACTAGGCCGAAAAAATGTACACGAAGGATCAGCCAAGACAGTGGATACCTTACATACTCGGTGAAGGCATTATGAGCCGTCGGAGTGTAGGAAGCAACAGGAATCTACTGAAGGCTGTAAGCTCCGTGTCTTCCCCAAGATGGAGGGCGGGGAGAGGAAACTAAAGATGAAACCGGGAGGCACAGGAGGGAATGACAGCACAGGAGCCATAGTGACGTGGACGTACTTTTGGAGAAAGGATTTGTGTATTTTTACATTTTATACGTGTGAGAGTTTTACTTTTGTGTATGTCTGTGCACCAGGTGTGTGCCACGTGTCCATGAAAGCCAGAARAAGGTATCAGATCCTAGGAAACAGTTACCATGTGGGTGCTGGGAATTGAACCCAGGGACCTCTGAAAGAGCAGCCAGTGCTTGACTGCTGAACCACCTCTGAAATATTTGCTCCTTTTTAAAAGACAAAAAACAAGCAAGCAAGCAAGCAAGCAAGCAAGCAAGCAAACAAACAAACAAAAACCAACTAACCAGACAAACAAAAATCCCAGCAAAGACTACGGAATTTTATTTTACACTTTCTGTGTTTCTGGAAGAACAAGCCATGTCTCCTTAGACGGAAACCAGCCTATAGTACTCCTGTATGATGGTAAAGGGGAGCTGACTCACTCTGTTCTTCCGCAGCCTATAGTTGTTAGCCATAGAAATTAGAGACTTCCCTGAGTACTTAGCGTATGCCGGGCACAGTGCTCTGCATTCTGCATGCATACTCCATGCTTTCCTCATAGCAACAGCAATCGTCTTGTTTTCACAATGAGGAAACTGAGGCTCGGGGTTGGACCGTGATGGTCTCACTCTTCCACAGCTACCAAGTGAGGGGCAGCATTCGCACAACAGCCGTTTTGATCCCCGAGCCCCCGCACCTAACCGCTATATCCTACTCCACAGTAAGACTTTTTGTATTTGTATGAATTGGTTTGGCCCGAGCACCCTGGGAACCATAGGGACTGCTCTAATGTGCTTCTTTGGGGGAGGAAATCTGTTTCTGTAACACAAAGGATGCTGAGCATTGATGAAAGCCTCTCATAATGGGAGCCGAGAAGCTGTTTGTGTTGGCACTTCCAGCAGCCTTCTTCAGGTCTGCGGATCTGATCCTCACCCTCTCTGGAGCAGGAATGTGAAATTCCTCTTTCTGAAGTGAGTGTGAATGGGCCTGGCGAGTGGCCTCCGTGGAGGCAGCGTCTTTGTAGACGCTTTGGAGCTACTTCAAGATTCATGAAAGGCAGAGATGGGGGAAGACCTTGGGCCATCCATCCTCCTGCTTGCCTAAGATGGTTCCCGGCGGGGATTCTGGGGCGACGGCCAAGAGAGAAGATGTATTTCTAGGAGGTTTTTTTTTTTCCCTGCTTCTTCCAGGAATCATTTTTGGGACAGTTCTACATGGCCCCACACAGTGTGATCAGAGAATCCCTGAAGCATAAAATGCTGAAAAAGAATCGAAGGCCCCTGGTGTGATGTATGATGATTGTCCTTTGGGGAAACAAAACAAAGTAAAAACAAAACAACTTTGTGGGGAAGCTAGCCCCGCCCCTCGGCAGCTGGGGGTGGGGGCGGGGGTGGGGCTGCATCTGCCTTGATCTTGCCTGAGACAAGTGGGAGGACCTGCGGCAGAGTGAAGGGCCCACTCCCGGGGCAGGCCCTGGCTGTCTTTGTYTTAGGTCAGAGGGTAGGTATCGTGCCATCACTAGTACGCTCTTTATTCCTACAGAGCTCGGGCCTTTTGTTTTGTTTTGTTTTTAAACTTTTAAACTTTCAACTTTGAAGCTTTAATGACTTTGTCTGTTGCCTGATGGAAAGGGTCTGTGTTGGCTTCTCGCATCTGGGCTGCTGGGGAGAGTGGGAGGTCCCTGCTGCCTGCTGTTTGTCTGTCTGCTAGCTCTGCCTTCTCTTCTCCCACAGACCCTTGGCTCTCCTGCAGGCTTTGAAGATGTTTTGGGCCTAGCTCAGTCTCCTTAATGTTAGGTGCTGTTTTTGTAGGCTGTTTTCAGGAGCCAGTGAACCAAGTTGTGCAATGTGCAAAACCGCAGGAGACTTTGTCACAACCTTATCTTCAGACATAATTAGACCCCATTTTCAGATGTAATTTTGTAAAAAGGTAGTTCTAAGTGCTCTTCTTGGAAAACTTTGCCACCAGGCTCTGTGTGAAGCTTTTAGTTTTTTAATCACCATAACAACAACCCCATAGGAAGGCTTGATTAGCATGGATAAATGAATAAACCGAGGCTTACTAAGGTTATTGATAATCTATTCAAGGTCGCTCTGGATTTGAACCCAGGCTGTCTAAGAGGAAGACACTCTAGATTGTTTTCTGTGTGCCTTCGTGGTAGTTCGTCTGGAATGTCAGCTGGGTTGGAATAGGCTGCATCTAAAAGGCTATTAAAGCATGTCCTGGGGTACCTGTGATCATATTTCCAGAGAGGGAAACAGGAGGGAGAAGGACCTGTCCCAAATGTGAGTGGTCCCATCCATGACCTGACCAGAGTCTCTAAGATCAACACCATCGCCACAGGTGTACTATCACAGCTTCCTAGCTGCTGTGTGGTGAGCTGTCCTGCTTTACCAAGCCCTGCCTACCATCACGGAGAGGAACCTCTAAACCCGTAGTTCTCAACTTGTGAGTCATGACCTCTGTGGGGGATCACCTAAGACCATCAGAAAATATAGATATGTGTATTATGCTTCACAAGGGCAGCTGAGTTTCAGTTATGAAGTAGCAACAGAATAGTTTTATGGTTGGGGGTCACTACCACAGGAGGAACTGCATTAAAGGGTCACAGCATTAGGAAGAGTGAGAACCACTGAGCAAGAGCTATAGTCTACCTGTAGTCCTTCTAAAATCAGTGAGAGTGCTCAGTGCATAGAAATTCCCATGTCCTCCTCTTACATTGGATATACCGTGTACCTTACCTGGCATGTGAGACTCACTCTTCACACTCCAGTCCTACTTTGGCTGTGGGTTGATTCATTGTACGCATAAAGCTCTTTCTCATTTTTAAATCAGCTTAAAAATTATGTGTATGTTTGTGTGTGTGTGTGTATGTGTGGATGCTGGGATCTCAGATCAGGTCCTCATGTTTGTGCAGCAAGGACTCCTACCCACTGAAATATCTCTTCGGGCTGTTCCTTATTTATTTGTTTGTTTGTTTATTATTTATTTATGAAGACTGGGTCTCACTATGTTGCCCAGAATTGTCTAGATCTGACTATGCATGTATCTCTGAGTGGTCTAAACATTGACCCTTTCGCTTCCAACTCTCTGTTGAGTGTGGGGATCACAGACACGGGACATGATGTAGTCCCTTTTCCACATGGGGTTTGACTGTCATGTCTGGTCCATGCACATCAGAATGTACTTTTTTAAACATGACCTAAATGTCCTCTTTTTTTCCTTATTGCCTGTTCATCATGAGTTCCCACTTTGTCTTACCTTTGAGTAGAGTAAGGGTAAGGAGGGGGCTCCTCGTGTGTTCTGATGTACTTAAGGTTCCTGCAGAAGTCACCTTATATTCCCTGCCGCTATGCCTCTTTCTTTAAGTGACCATTGAACTTTCTAATGATACAGTGCCCGCTTCAGCTTTGTATTTCCAGTGTATAGCTCGCAGTTAGTTCTCTGTAAATATCTGTTGATACGTAAAGCCGGAAGACGAAGCACATTGGTCAGCATCAAGAAACCAGATGGGAGCTCCTTCATTGTCACACTGCAAGATGGTAGGGAAAAGGGAAAAGAAAGAAAGGGGCAACTTGGGTAGGCATTTTTATTTGAATGACACAGCAGAAATATTGATCCTTCTTGTGTGGTGTGTTAGGGAGAAGGGGTTTAGTCTCCTTCCTCTAATCTGGTTGACTGGTGGCGGTAGAGTGTAGAAAGGGGAAGTGATTTGGGCTCTGGAGATAGGGCAGACTTAGTTTAGGATATACAAAAATGTGCATGGGATACCCAGGCCGA
This sequence comes from Apodemus speciosus, assembly GCA_002335545.1. Lineage (NCBI taxonomy): Eukaryota > Metazoa > Chordata > Mammalia > Rodentia > Muridae > Apodemus > Apodemus speciosus. The sequence continues at coordinate 40,273 of BDUI01012133.1, forward strand.
GTTCTTCAATAAGTGTTTGAAAATTCCAGAACTGCATAGATCCTCACTTCTCCAGAGGGTTATCTTGGGTTTCCACAGGCAGCTTCTCTCTCAATATCAGCATCTCCTGACAGCCTTCTGCGTGCTGTGCCTACTCCTGGCATGTGTGACATCCAAGGTATACTACAAATCTTACACTACTGCTGGGCTCTGTGAATTTAGAGATGCCATGCCTGAAATGTTTCTACAAAGATTACTGAAAACTCCTCAGTGGTAGGAGTGACTCCTGGGGTAGCTGGAAAGGTTAGACAGTTTCTAATGAACTCTTTTATCCTATTTAATGTTTTAGTTTTAGCATATGTGATTTTTAAAAGTTCCAGTGCATATAACATAAAATGAGCCCTTTAAGAGTAGGTGTTAGTATATTTACAAAATGATGCAACTGTCAACCACTATCAAATTCTGGAATTAAAATTTTATCACCAAGAAAAGAACTGCATATGCAGTAGCAGTTCCCCTTACCTTAACCCCCCAAACCTCAAATTTCACCCTCTCCCCTATTTATTCCTCTTGTTCTCCAGCCTCTGCCAGCTAATCTGCTTTCTGTCTGTCTGGGTTTGTGTATTTGGGACATTTCATATACTCAGAATTACATATTATGCAATGTTTCTTGATTGGCTTTTTATATTTTCAGTATGTTGTATTTGAGTTTTATCAGTGTTATAGCATGTGTTAGAACTTTGCTCCTTTTTATTTGATGAATAATGTTACACTGTATGAGACACCACTTTTTGAGCATCTTTGATCAGCCTTTGGTTTGTCTCTTTTTAGTTATTATGAAAACAGTAGCTTGGGTTACTATGAAAACTGGCATGGAGGAGTAGAGTTCCTGTGTCTGTGGTGATTTTTACTAACTCCAGAGGAACAGAAAATTATTTTTAAAGTATCTTTTCAATTCTACATTTGCACCAAACATGTTATCATCCATTTTTATTCTAGCCATCCCAATGAGTATGCAACTTACTTGATCTACTTTCTCTAATGATCAATGATGCAGAATATACTGCATGGTCTCACTGGCCATTTTTATATCTTCTTTGAAAAGAAAAACATATTTTAAACCTCTTCATTCATGTTTAATTGGRTTACTTTTCTTTTTGTTGAGTTGTGCTCTTTATATGTTATGGATACTAGACCCTTCTTTTATTTGCTTTTTCCTGTATACTAACAATTCTATACTTGTCTTTAATGTGTTTTATTAAACTGTCTCATACATAATAATATTTTTAAAGAAAGTTCAAAAAAGTTAAGAATGATGTTTTTAGGGGATTTGTATTTAATTATAATTGTGTTGCTTATAAATGATCAGTTGATGGCTTTATATTGTCACTGCCTTTTGTGGATATGAGGAGGTAGTATTATAAGCCATTTACCAAATACTAAGTCCTTAAATATAGCTGCTCATACATGCAGTCACATGTTTGAAGTAAATGCTTGCTGTCCTCTGGTGGTATCTTCACTGTCTTTGAAATGGACTCTGACCTTGAGTGTTCCCTTAGCTGGTTTTTGTCTACTGCCTGCAACTGAACTTCAGGCTCTGAGCCACTTCCAGCCAGATAATTTGCCCATTTAAATGTGCAGGGTATGGCCTCATTTTATAGTGCTATAAAATGAAATTTAAAGAGCCTCTCCAGAGAGCTGTGATTACTATTTTTCTTTAGATGTTAGCCAAGCTAATAAATATTTTTAGCAGTTCTGTCATCAAATGTCATATAAAATTAGATCTAATGATCACACCTAAGGGAGGATCCGAAGTGCCACAGCCTTCCATGTGGCCCCCGGAAGAAGGGTGATTCATCCACCTGATGATTAGTCCGTGGACTTTTCAGAGGCAGAGCTCAAGTCCCCTCCTTGAGGAGCAGGTGCTGGGGCCCTTGGAAATGTGGCTCCCTGCAGATGCAGTAGGGGAGCTAAGCACAGGGCTTCCAGGCCCCCAGTGACTGTGCCCTCTCCTTTCATGTGTAAACGCTGGAGAAAGATCTATATATCTCCAATTTCTGACTGCTGGCTTCTCTGTCATCCAGATTTTCTGGCTCTCCAGCGTACCATCTTGGGTTCACTAGCACATGATCTTTCTTTTTAAGGGTCTCCATTAAAGCTCAAGACCTTTCTCAAAGTCTCGACAGCCAGTAATTCATAAAGGGAAAATGAATTAAGTCCATTTTTACTTAGTCCTAGGGCAAGAGAGTTGCTTAGAAGTGATAGCTGCCGGCTCTTAGGACAGGACAGCTACTTAGCTTTCAGGACCGGCAAGAGAAGAAGGAAAAGTAATGAGTTAACCTGCTAAGAATTTGGACGTTTTAATCATTTGAGTCTGGGTATACTTTGTCTCAATTTAGAGTGAGTGGGGAAACAGTTATCTTGATAAGCATGGGTTTATCTCACCCTACGTCTTAGGGACTGCCTGGATTCAGAGCAGAATGGGTTTCTTTATGTAGCAAGGGCAATGGGCATGCTTTGTATGAGCAAGAAAAAGAAAACTTTTTTTTCAAAGTTCTTATCAGCAAAGAGCATTACCAAGAAATCCAATAGGGTGGTGGTGACATTCAATTTTATTTGTCCCAGGAATGCACAGATGGCTGGAGTTAGCAGCTATTCATTTTTAGCACATATCTCTCATTATTGTTAGTGGGAATTATACTGACCCATCAAAGGGGGAAGTATAGAAGAGTCTGCAGTGTCAAATCAGCATGCATTATTCTGGTGCACAGGTCGTGCACTTTGACCGATGACTTTCTGTGATCATAACCTTTCTTTAGTTACGTTATTCTTCTGGCTGAATTTGCCCGGGTGTTTTTAGTGGCCTGAGGAGAAGCATTTCGGCGCACTGCACAGGTCTGAAGCTTGTAATCAGTCACTGCCATTTGTGGCTCACATGTGAATAGCTCAATCAAGGTATGTTTTCTTAGAAAAGTTCCATTGATTAATTGCCCAGGAAATGCTCCTGGTTCATAGAGACTTGTAACTCTGTCATAGGATATTCCACTCCCAACAGGTCATTTGCCCAGATGATGGTGATTGTTATTATTGGGCTATYGTGTTCTTAGTTGTTGCCAGGACTTTTCCTTTAATCACTTTTTTGTTTTGTTTTTTTCAAGAAAAAAAAGATAGGGTTTCTCTGTATAGCCCTGGCTGTCCTGGAACTCACTCTGTAGACCAAGCTGGCCTCAAACTTAGAAATCTGCCTGCCTCTGCCTCCCAAGTACTGGGATTAAGGGCGTGTGCCACCATTGCCTGGCTCCTTTAATCACTTTTATCCACATAGCCATAGAGAAATTAGATACTAGTGGTCAGGGAAGCTATAACCCTTATCATTCCATGAGAGGGACCCCTTATCTTTCTAAAAGATCCATATTTAGATGTAGTATTTTTGAAAGTAAGCATTTATGGCTAGAGGCATGGCTTGGTGGTTAAGAACACTAGCTGTTCTTCCAGAGGACCTGAGCTCAAGTCCCAGCTTCCACATGGGAGTCAATAACTGCCTGTAACTTCTGTTCCAGAGGATCTGATGCCCTTTTATGGCCTCCTTGTACACCAGGCACATACATGGTACACAGACATACAGGCAGGCAAAACATCTATGCACATAATATAATTTTTTAAAAAGTAAACATTTGAATGATTTCATTAAAAATAAAAGCAATGTAGGAGTTGAGTTCTAAAAGCTTTAGGGATATTACACCTTATTTTTTCAAGAAATTTAGTGTTTTTATTGCTACTGTGACAGAATGACATAAATTGAGCATTTGTAATGAGAAGGAATTTATTTTTCGCAATTGAGAAATCAAGGTGTTGACATTTATTATAATGAAGGCCTTCTCAAAGTGTTATTAATGGCTAGAGGCAGAAAGTCAAGAGACAGAATAAGAATCCTTTTACATCAGACCCTTTGCAAAGCTAACAGCATCTGCCCACTCAGACGGATGGTACCCATGGGCATAACTGTTCTCTCTGCATCTCAAGTCTGCCACACCAGAGATGGAGTGTTAACATGTGGACATTGGGGACATACACCAACCATTGACTGTAGAATGCTGCTTCGCTCATGGCCTGGGCTTGAGTTGTGTTGATTTTGTAGAGATTTATCATTTGTCAGTGGAGAAACAGGAAAAGCTTTCTTGTTTCTAATTGGAAGCATGACTTTTAATTTTGTAATGTGCAAAAGAAATGGGATTTGCATCAGCAAGTGGATCTGCAGTGTGACATGTGAGACTGAGTTCTTATGAAAGCAAGAGACTCTGTTTCTGCAAAGGAATTCCTCTTTACTGCTTTATCTTAAATCTTAGGTAATGATATTCTTTTAATAATTAATATCGAGAGTATTTTTCCAACAGTAAAATTTAAGCATAACTTATTGTTACTGGCACAGCACAAGCAGTAGATACAATCTGTCTTCTAGTTGTTTCTTGTTTCTCATTTCAGATGAGGCCACAGTAACAGTTAATAACCACTTTTCCATAGGAGCGCCACACAACTTTAATCATCTACAATCTCCGGGTACTCATGGGATAAATGGCTGCTTAGATGTTGTCTAAGGYCTATCCTGCTCATCTTCACAGAGGCTCAGATGGATTTTGTCCATATGGAACAGAGACTTTGCCTAAAGAGCAGGTGCTTCCACAAGCATTGCTTAGGGGTGTGTGAGAGAGTTAAACTTGAAAGAAGCTACAGAATATGCAGATGGCTGAGTATGTGGTGCAGAGAAGAGAATGTGTGTAAAAGAGTTCCTGGTGTGTGGCAATGGCAGTTACAGAGAAATACTTTTACAGCTAATCTATGGGCTTTTACCCTGTCTTGGTGGAGGTAGTTATTGTGGCAAGCTATGACAATGGAAATTAGTGAGTCATACACTGAGAATAACAAGACAAACAAGGAAAATCACATGAGCTTTGGAGTATAGCACATTGACATGGATTCTACCCAGAATCAGTACTTAAAGACATTGTTTCTCAGCCTTATCAATTTGCACAGTTATATATTACATAATGGTGTGTCGGCCAATTCTGGATGTTGCATCTGATTGATATACCTGATAGCTTATTGCACAGTTGCCTGTATAGTATAACAGACTATTATGGGGTTTTTAGATATAGTCTACGGTGTGTGCATAATAACAACATTGCCTAGTAGTGCACTTCTCAGGACATAGCTCCATCATTCAGCAGTGCCTAACTGCAATATCCATCAGGTGGTTGTGATGGTCAAGTAGGGTGTTTTATGTGATTATAATCATTGCCTAATCCTTAAGCATAGGAGTACACGTTGGTGTTCCTACTGGCTGCTCTATGGACTTAGACAATGACATTCTCATAAACTGGGCCATCTTATGCTTACAAGCTCTAGAATCCCTTACATCAGGAAAGAAACTGGAAAGAGCAAGGGGAATTGTGAAAATTTTGATGTGGGGTGGGGGAACCCTTGGTGGCTCTATTGTGGAAAAATAATGGTCTTGTTCAGGAAAAATAAAGCATGTCAGGGGTGATGCAGATCTGTTACGCATGCTCATCAGAAGACGCAGATGGGTTCCCAGGAAGGCTGGGAGTCTATGATCTTTTTTCTTTAGAATCTTCATTAAGAAATGGTTGTGTAGACCAACCTTTGGAGTTTTCTGGTTGTTTTTGCCCAATTATATCCAGTGGTTTGATGGGAAAATCATGTCCATAGATGTGTTTGGGACAGTTCACACAAGGGACAGATGGACTGAGAGCTGTCTGGGTGTATCTAATGACTGGGAGGTGAGTGGTTATAACTTACATTGCAGAATAGAAGCCTATTCCATGAACATAAGAACATAGAAAGT
>BDUI01012135.1:11146-24378 GCA_002335545.1 Apodemus speciosus
ACACATGAAACAAGATTGTAGCTGAAAAAGTGGTGTCTTGACCGTAGACCCTTCTTGGTAGGGTAGCAAAAAGGGCTAGATGGTCACGGCTAGATTAGATGTAAGGCTTAGGAAGAAGACAACACAATGTACCCATGAATATAATTAGTGTTAATATGGTATTTGGTAGGTAGCACCCCAATGCTATAGTTGCTACATAGGCTTTTTTTAAGGAGGCTCTAGAGGGATAGAAAACTGAAGATATCAATGGAATTTTTTAAAATTAATTTATTCTCTCATATATTATATCCTGACCTAGTTTCCTCTCTCTCCCTCTGCTCTCCCTTCTCCATCTCCCCTCCTCCTGCCCCATCCACTCCTCCTCCATTTCTTTTCAGAAAAGGGCAGGCCTCTTAAGGATATCAACCAAACATAACATATGAAGTTGCAATAAGATTAGACACCTCCCCTCATTTTAAGATTGGACAAGGCAAATCAGTAGGAGGACAAGGGTTCCCAAAACTGGCAAAAGCATCATCCCTGATCCTACCATTAGGAGTCACACATGAAGATCAAGGTACAAAACTGTAACATATATACAGAGGGCCAAGGTCAGACCCATACAGGCTCCTCGATTGTTCAATCTCTGTGAGCCCCTATGAGCCCAGATCAGTTGATTCTGTGGGTTTTCTTGTGATGTAAAGATACCAATATAAAGCTATTTATTAATTTTATATTGCTGGTGATAGCTAAGCTTTAATGGTTAAGCCTAAAACTATTTCCAGTGGCTAGGGTCAAGGGGAAGTCATATGCAAAATTGCTACTTCTGACTTTTGATGATAATAGTCACATCTCAATTCATAAATGGAGTAAAATTCAAGAAATAACCTTTATTAAATATGTCTTAGAGCTTATTAAAAACCAGAATGTATTCATAGTTTCGGCCACTACATAACCTCTACGAAGCCTTATAAAATTGTTGAAATGCCATATGTGAGCAGTGGGGAGATTTGGATCATCATCTGATTGGATAATTATCACCCATACCATTGTCAGTTCGTAGGATTCATTTTCATTGTGACAAAAGGAGAAGTTTATGGTCTACAGGCCATTTCCTCTTGGAATCAATGTGGCAGTGAATACCTGCAAATGTAACTTAAGGCTCTGGCACCATATAGGATTTGTTCTACAGAATCTGGGTGAAAGAAATGACAAATGCAGACATAAGTATTTGTTAGTTCAATCTGCCTTCTTAGCAAACTCTTGGCTTTCAAAGGCTAAAGACTTCAGCTGTTCTAGCACTGGTTGGAGGTAAAAAGCTGGCTTTCAGGAGAATACATGCTGGAAACAACAGGACTGTCTGGCTTTGCCTCTTTAAAAAACACTACAGATAAACCCTGGGTTGCACGGCCTCCTTGCTATTTTTGTTCATTGGCAATTTCCTCTTGAAATGCTATCATCTAATTCTCCCCCATGCTTTACTCAACCGTGTGTTGAACTGCTAAATACTGCTTCAACTAATGCCATCATTCAACACAGAATGATCTCTACAGTCTCTAGAGATAAGAAAAAGCCCAACTTCACTCTAACTTCTGAAGCAAACAGCCTTAATGATTTTGCTTATGACAGTTTTAGGTAAAACCAGAAATCACATGGTGAACTTTCAGAAACTCATTGTTGACACATATTTTGTCTTGCCAGAACTCTTTTTTCTTCCATGGGACATTACTTAGATTTGTGATCCAAATTTTAGCATCAGCACACATAATTCTTGGAGCTTCATATACATCCATTTCAAAGTATAGCACCCTGTGAAGGAAGCCATAACCCCTTCATTTTATGGGAAGAACCTATGACATAGACATTTTTAATTGCTATCAGTTTTCATTCCAGTAACCAAATTCAATCTGGCTTTAGACTTCATGCATCCCCAACTTTGCCTTAAAACTTTGGTGTTCATTTGAAATAATTTCCCTCCCAGGAATATTGCAGGCTGAGATCATTATTGAAATAATTGACTCTCTTGGGAGTTTTCTTATGGGGGAACTAATTGTTCCTGCAGTTCATGATTGGGGAACTGGCAAAGGAGCATATTTTCCTTTTACAATGTTTCCTTTGAGGAAGACAAAAATAAAGCCATGTTTATCAGTTGTGGTTCAAAGGAGGAATTGAATACATAATAAAAATGTAGCCAAATTAAAAGCATTTTTAACAATGTGATTCTTGCTTGGAGATTGATTTCATTATTTGGAAAAAATAATGACTTTATGCCTGTTATATGTGAGGCATACTTATACCCTTAGTGATATAGTGGTGAGCAAAATAGATTACATTCTCACCCGCATAGTGCTTCCATTCTAACAGGCACAGGGGAGAAATGTACCATACACAAAATAAAGAAGTGAAAATATGTGGCATATTACGTGGGTATAAATAAGGCTGTAGTAGCATTTAGCTTCTGCTTTAATACTTGCTTCAAGTTGACTTTGTCTTTGCCCTTTGGAACTCTTAAATAGCCAAATACTCATTACAGCATCATTTCTGGAACTTTCAACTATATGATCAATTATGTTACCATTAAATATAATGAAGTAAAATCCAAGAGACACACTATTTGGACTTACTCTTAATATTTAGCTTTTCTGGTAACTTAGAAAATAAAAATTGTTCCTTAAATTTTGTGTCCAGGTGTTTCTTTAGCATCATCCCACATACTGGATGGCCCAAATTAGCAGAAATATATTTCTCAAAGTGGTGTAAGTTAGAAGTCCAAAATTAAGTTGTCAGAGTTGATTTTTTTCTAAGTGTTATGAGGAACAACTGGTCTCATGGCTCTTTCCTATCAACATCTACTATAGATCAATTTTAACACATTCCCTCAAAAAAGATGCCAGAATTGTAAATCACATTATATTACATCATCATTTGAAATTTAAATATGTATTTAGTATCTTGAGTAAAATGGTCATAGATTCTTCCCTCTGCAGCAGATGGGAACAAATGAAACCCACAGCCAGACACTTTAAGCTCTAAATGACATGTCTCCATAAAAGCCCTCCCTTCCGAGCTCAGGGAACCACTTGGAAGAAGAGGTAGGGTGTAATAGCCAGAGGGGATGGAGGACACCAGGAGAAGAAGACTCCCTGAATCAACTGAGCAAAGGTCATGTGAATCCACAGAGACTGAAGGAGCTAGCACAGGGCTGGCATTGGTCTGCAGCAGGTTCTCTGTGTATATATTATAGCTCTAGTTTAGTTTTTATGGGACTCCTGAGTGTGTGAACAGGTGGGTCTCTGATTCTTATGATTTCTCTCTATGGAATCCCAACAAATGTAGTTTTTTTCCCTCTATTAGTTTGCCTTGTCCAACTTCAAGGTGATGGTTTTGTTTTTATTTTGTCATGTTTTATTTGGTTCTGTTTGGTTGTTATCTCTTAGAAGCCTGCTCTTTTCTACTGAGAGACAGAAGGGGAGTGGATCTGGATGGGAGGGATGGTGGTGAAGAACTGGGAGGAGTAGAGGGAGAGGAAACTGTAATCAGTACATATTGTATGAGAAAAGAATCTATTTTTAATAAAGGGGGAAAAAGAAAAACAAAGCAAAACAAAAAAGAGTAAGAGGCTACAGTAATTACTGATAAATTTAAGTGTCTCTATTTTTGTATAAGCCAGTTATTAAAATCCTTCAGCCATACTACTTCTGGTTACAAACCCAAAGGACCATAATTTCTACTACAGAGATATATGTTCTTAGCTGCTCTATTCATGATAGCTAGTGTAACAAGAGATTAGGAGTCATAAAATGGCAAGTAGATAGTGAAAATATGGTATCTATACAAACTGGAGTTTTATTCAGCTGTAAAGAAACATTCAAATTATGAAACTTGTAGATAAATAGATGGAACTGGATAACATTATTCTGAGTGAAGTAACACAGAACAAGAAAGACCAAGTCTTATGTAATCACTCATGTGTATATCCTAGTGTTTAACATTGAAATTTGTGAATAACTGTTGATGCCAGGAAATTAGAAAAGGGGCCATTAGTAGGGAAGAGGAAGAAAGATCTGAGGAGAGGGGAGATAGAAAAGAGGTGATATTAAGCTAAAAGGGGGAATATTGGGGAGAAGAACTTAAGTAGAGAGAGTGATGGGAGGGTAGGGTGAAGAATAAGGGTCTTTATAACTTATACTAGAGATGTTTGAAAAAGCTATATAGAAACCTACTGTTTATACCCATGGATACAATGGTGGCACGAGTGTTATAGGGGAAGCCTACCACTTCTCTGAATAGGCTTATGGCCCACTCACTCCATTGGAGGAAACACATGGCTGGTACCACAAATCTGACCATGAAACCATGATGGGGGACCTAATAGGCCCTAGGAATTAATCTACTAAATGGACAAACTTCCTTCTACATTCACCAAATCTATATTCATAGGTTAGTGCAATTCTCAGACCTTCTCAGTTTCTTTTTGCAGTGCTTAACACAGGAACTCCCACCTGGTCAATGTGCTGAGATGGATTGTGGAATGCTCAGCTTCAAATACAGCATCTATATCATACTTTCTTCCTCCAAGACTCAGGAACCATCATAGAAAAAGAGGCAGAATGATTGTAAGAGCCACAGGTTAAAGAGAACTTGAAGAGGAAACTTAAGGGTTCTTTGGAAAGTTGGTGGGGGAAACGCATAAAGGAACATTTCATTAAAATGGACAGAGGTGTGAAAGGCTAAGGCTGACTCCTGAAGGAATGTTCTGCTAAGAGAGGATGTTCTGCTAAAGCAAGCACATGGAAGGACATGTGATAAAGGATTCTTTGCTTATGACACACATATATTGATCTGCCTTATATTGTGTAGTTGAGCTACATTTGTTGGCACTCCATAGAGAGAAAGGCACCAAAAAACTTCTGGTGGTGTGCTGCAGTTTGTTGCTGCTTACAAGAATTCGGGTTGATTGGATGTAGATGCTGAGGCAAGACACATGGAGGGCATGTGATGTTTGGAGGAGATAACAGGACTCTACAGAGTGATGGAGTCAGAGCTTGGCTTGCTGCAACAGCTAGCTGTGCAATGCTTGCGGATCTTGTGTCTTCGCTGATCTTCACTTCCCTGAAAGAGGCACAGTGGAGAACTTTTCCTGGTGTTCCTGTTGGTCCCTCCTGCTGACTTGAGCCGAGGCTGAGGCTAACCCAACTCTACCAAACTGGATTGAAGTGTGTGAGTGGATTGAGCTCTCACTACCTGCTAACCTGTGAACTGAACTGCTGATTTCCAGACAACACAGATGGGAGTTGCTCCAAAGAAACTTTCTAAACAGGTCTACTTCCCCCATATCCTTTCCTTTCCACTACCTCTGTTGGGTTGTGGGTTAAAAAGGAGGTTAAAGTGTTTAAGAACCATCATTAAAAATAAGGTTTGAAAAAAGTAGAGTTACAAGAACTGGTGCAAAACATTGTATTTTTGGCATGACAGTCTGATAATATTCGTGAACACACACCAGCTGTGGTTGGTTCCACAAGACCTATACAAAACCAAGACAAGCAGCATTTTAGAATGTATGGCAGAGGAGCTCACAAGCCTCCACTACTAGCTGAGGATGTATGGGCAGTTGATGGCTTTTAGGGGAGGAAGACGGTTTTTTTAAGGCTGTGGCCCTTGGTTGATCAAACATGCTCTAGTGGATGGCTCTACATTATTGACTATATAGGCATCACAAATTGGACTTGGTGGGTGAAGCTTCTTTGATGAGGGCTGAGAGCTACATTTATGTGTGGATATAAGTTTTAGAATGTAGTCAGTAATTATGCTGGTCTAGTAAAGTATTGGTAGTAGGTTTTCCTCTAAGATCCATGATTTTATTAGCCCCAGCTGGTTAGCTAGGTTTCTAGTACTAGGCATACTTTCCCCCTGTTGAGTGGGGCCTTAAATCCAATCAGACAACTGTCATTACCACTAACATGTGAGTGTCTCTATTGCACCATTAGGGATATCTTGCCATGCTGGTCATGGTTGCGGTTCACAGGCATTGCAACTAGATAGAACTATTGATTGATTCCCGCACATTGCAACTTGCATAGTATTTTTGGTACTATGGAAACTAGACCACAGGAAGAAGGCTTTCAGGATATATCTGGCTCTATTCATTGAGTCCTGTGTCCTAAGTGTGTGGTTGGCATCTTCAGTAATAGGAATTTACCTTCAACCTCTGAGAGGTAACCAAGTGAAAAAGCAATTTAGGAGTCACTTGGACTACTCTGTCCAACAATTCAAATGGAGACTTCTCACATCTGGTACTGGGTAAAGAACCTTCTCTGTATAGCTTCTCTTTTCATTATAGAAAACCAGAACTGGACACATTGCAGAAATCAATGGATTGTAGGCAGTTGGCCTGTAAGCTACAACACAACTCCTATACCCAAGGCTCAAGGAACATCAAGAGAGGCTGGAAGGATTGTAAAAGCCAGAGTACTACTGATGTGAGACTGTGTTTCCTAGAAATGACCACCTAAAGAAGACCTGAAAATGACAGTATTCATACTAATGTGGAAGGGGGACACTTCTCATGGGGTCTCACCCCCTAGACAAAAAAACCTGGCAACTACTGAGAGCTAAGAGAGGGAAAATTAGCCTTTCCAGGAGATGAGCTTCCTTATTGGCTATTCAATATAAAATGGTCAGCACTGAAATCATATATACACAAGTGACAAAATCGGAATTGGTAGATTGTGTTTATTTATTTGTATATACATATGTAACAATACTAATTAATGGAAAAGAGGGTATCAATTTGAGAGTGGGGGGCATTGGAGGGTTCAAAAGATGTAGGCATAAGAACTGGAGGAGGATAGAAGGGAGAAGTGATTCATTATAGTTTCATTAAAAGTAGAAAAAATTCTCAAAAATAAAGCATAAAGATCTTTCATATAGGTAGGGATATTGATAGATAATTGGAAACTAAAAGTATATTGATAATTTTAGGGAGATCATTAAATATCTTTGGACTAGCAATTTTAAAACATGTAAATAAAAATATAAAACAATGTAGATTACATTATAATAGCATAATGATATTTTTCAAATTGTTGGCCTTGCTAATTTCATGTTACTAAGTAAAATAAGTCTTAAGAATGGTATAGGTTTTCAACTCTTGTACAAAATACTTTTTAAAGGACAGGACTTTATTTGATTCAGATATTCCAAACAGAATATGACATTTTAGGATTATAAAATTCCTGGTCTGATTCAGTTGATTGAATCAGTAGACTTCTTGTTTTATACCTCTGAGGAGAGAGGCTTCCCCAAAGTGTTACAGCTCTGACGGGAAAGTATACAGTTGAGAGCCAAGGAACACCAGAAAATCACACTATACAACAAACTTCACACACAGGATTTATTGGGTGGGTAAAATCCAGGAGGGTGGTGGCCTCTGTTCAGGTCAGAAATATTGGAGAACTAGGCAGAAGATACATATATGTATTTTTCTTGGGGGCAGAGCTTTCTAGGGTTGAGATTTCCAGAGTGGGATTGGTAGGATTTCAAGTCCTGAGTTTGAGCTTTTTACTCTGAGTCATGTCCATAGGTCCGTTAGAAGGTTCTGTGGGTAGAACCAGATGATTGGAGGTTCTCAGGTGGAAGGCCTGACCACTCACATGCCTTGAGGGGTTTACAGTTCTTCAGTGTTTAATTTTTGAATTGGCCAAGAATTTGCTTAGGAGAGCAGAAAGTAAAGGAGTTTAGAATATTTCATCTTAGAATATTCTATAATGGCATTACATTATTTTGACTAGAAGGCAATTAAGAATCAGCAGTTTGGGGCAGGGAAGGCTGTTATCAGAATATATTTATGAAAATTTTTATTTTCAATAAAAAGAAAAACAGAAAAGAAAGAATCAATAGTTGCAGGAAATGTTCTCTACCCTCCCCTTAGCTCCATAAAATTTGGGGTAAAAATTTCCTCCATGAGGGTGATGTAAAATCTAGCTCCCTTCCTATATCACACTTCTTCAATGGAGCAGAAGGAGGCTATGACAGGGAACCACAGCTGGTCGAGGTACAGAGACTAAGTTACTGTGGGATAGCTATATGATTCTTGCCACTGGAGATAGAGAGCCAGTGCTGAGATGAGTCTGTTCATACTTTACTAATTAACCATTCTCTTCTATTTGTTTTTCTCATATATTTCCTAGTCATTCTTTGAAAATTTACTGGAGCTCAATTCCTCTTTCTCTTGTCTTATCTCTTCTCTAAAACTCATTGCCTTTTAATTAAACTACTACATGAGCCTCTACATCCAATTACTTTTTTTGGTTTTCACTTATTTTTTTATGAAGCCCCTGTATACTTAAAAATTAACAAAATTTGTATCCCCTTTTCCCCCTTACTTATCTGTCTACTGTCAGTTTAATTTGTAGTTTCTCTTTTTTTATTCCATATATTCTTTATTTACATTTCAAATGATTTCCCCTTTCCTGGCTCCCCACTCCCCAAAAGTGCCATATGCCCTTTCCTTCCCCCTGTTCCCCCATCCACCCCTTCCCACTTCCCAGTTCTGGTATTCCCCTACACTGCTGCATTGGCCTTTCCAGATTCAGGGGCCATTCCTTCCTTCTTCTTGGACATCATTTGATATGTGGATTGTGTCTTGGGTATTTCAAGTTTCTAGGCTAATATCTGCATATCAGTGAGTGCATACCATGTGTGTTCTTTTGAGACTGGGTTACCTCACTTAGGATGATGTTCTCCAGCTCCATCCATTTTTCTAAGAATTTCATGAATTCATTATTTCTAATGGCTGAATAGTACTCCATTGTGTACATATACCACATTTCTTGTATCCATTCCTCTGTCGAGGGACATTAGTGACAGAATTCTATCAGACCTTCAAAGAAGACCTAACATCAATACTCTTCAAATTATTCCACAAAATAGAAACAGAAGGAACACTACCCAACTCATTCTACAAAGCCACAATTACGCTGATACAAAAACCACACAAAGATCCAGCAAAGAAAGAGAACTTCAAACCAATTTCCCTTATGAACATTGATGCAAAAAATACTCAATAAAATTCTTGCCAACCGAATCCAAGAACACATCAAAATGATCATTCACCATGATCAAGTAGGCTTCATCCCAGGAATGCAGGGATCGTTCAATATATGGAAATCCATCAATGCAATCCACTACATAAACAAATTCAAAGAAAAAACCACATGTTCATTTCATTAGATGCTGAAAAAGCATTTGGCAAAATTCAGCATCCTTTCATGCTAAAAGTCTTGGAAAAAACAGGAATTCAAGGCCCATTCCTAAACATAGTAAAAGCAATATACAGCAAACCAGTAGCCAACATCAAACTAATTTGTAGTCTCTAACATGGAATAAAATAGGGTAGAGAACCTTTCCCACTTTAGGTGTGTATATTTGTTTTGTCTACTTTGAATTCTACTTCTTACCTTGAGAAGAATGTGTTTCAGGCAGGAAGGGCAGAAACATGTGGAAACAGAGTAGGACTCAGTTTAAAGTCATGAATAGAGATTTGAACCTAGGTTCTATTAGTAAAATATGGCTGTCCTATAGATACCAGAGCTAGAAATAATATAGCTGTGTTTCTTTGAATTCACATAGGTGATTCTTTTGGAGCAGTATCATGCTAATGGCTACCTGGTAGTATTATTTCTGAAGAACATTTAAGTCTTGGGATAGAGAGATCACTAAGTGGACAAAGTGCTTCCTGAGCAACTGTGATGACCTGAGTTCAGGTCCTGAGAATCCCCATAAAAGTGGGCTGTAATGTCAGAGTTAGAGAGGTGGAAACAGGAAGATCTTGGTGGGTGAGGGGGGGGGGCGGAGATCACTGGCCAGCCAGTTTAACCAAAATAGTGAGAATTACATTCTTGGAATGATCTTTCATAAAATAATAAGGCAGAGAACAATATAGGAAAATATCTGATATCAATCACTGAACCCAATCCACTGCATAATTACATGTACAAACAAACTCATATCACACACACACACAGACAGACAGACAGACACACACACACACACACACACACACACACACACACACACACACACACACACACACACCATATAAGAATATTTAACTACCAGTGGATTTAAGTATCCCTGTAACAATGCAACAAATTGATGTCTTACCAGATGAACTGCTCTAGTTGAACTTTTTGACTCCATCATTTCCAGGCCTCTAAAGTGGTCACGAGAAAACTTTTTATCTTTTAGAAAAAGAGAATGGTAACTATTTTTAAAGCAACAGTGATTTTTTGCTGATTTTTTTATACTTTTTCAAATGACACATCTTTATTAGGGGTTTTACTTTTTCAGGGAGTGATCATCATCAGCTACACATGGGCAGCTCCTTTTTCAAAGGATTGATCAAATACACTTAGGAGTTGTTCACAGTGTGCTGGATTCACTGCTTTTTTAGACTTCAGGAACCTTTTGCTCCTCAAGAGCTCATCTTGATTACTTAAGAGTTGTGGTTCTCCACTTTTTCTTTGAAAGAAACTGTTTCTGAGTACAGTACAAAATAAAAGAAGAAAAGGTATCTTATTTCCTTTTACTCTTTAGGATGGGTATGAACAACAAATTCTAGTCTTGATAAAAGAAGAAAAGATATTTCATTAATCTGTTTTAAATTCATGAGAAGTTACAGTAAGAAATGTTCAGTATCCTAAACAAAGGAAGAGCTGCATCTGCTAGAGCAGGGTAATGAATGGTGCAGAACCATGGGGCTTTAGTCTGCCAAGTCATTCTGCATAGTTGATAATTTACCAATGTATTATGTGGAGATGATGAATTCCACTTTTGTATCAACACTTCTATAATGGTGTTCTAAGGCATTTAGAGTCTTTCAAGAAATTATATTTAACCATATCGATTTTGAAAAAAATATAAGGAAACCTATTATTTTATAAGCCTTCCTAGAAAATATACTTTGATTGGAGTCATCCCACATGGAAGGGAATAATGCTACCCACCAGAAGTTATAGTCTATCAAGCAAAAATCCCACTGCCAGGAAAATGACATCTTTTAAGTCATTGGTTGGGGAAGTCCAACAGACGCCCCCAAACAATGCACTGTTGTTATTGCTCTTTGTTACCTGCCAGAACTTGAGAGGAAGATGCTATTGCTGAAGTTACCACACATGTTGGTTACAGGAGTTGGAGAAATCAAGCTGGGAGTGACCTGAAAGCTTCCCTGATAATGGCTAGCTCTCATAATGTTGAAGAGTTCTATGCAAGCTGTCCATCAAAGTAATTGCTGCCCTAATATCTTGTGGGTAATCAATAGCAGTCTGATTATACTCAGATCGACTCAATAGGAGGAAGCTCATGCCTGGTACTGTAAATCTAACTAAGAACCCATGATTGGAGAGATCAAAGATGTTAGAGGAAACCTAGCACTACAATTTTGATAAATTGATCTGGTATCCAACTCTCTTCTAAATATTTATCCCTATACCCAGAGACGAGTGAAGATCTCTTCCTAAACAAAATTTTCCTTTGCAACATATAGAGGTTATTACTGAGAACCAAAACTAGTCAAAGTGCAAAGAATAAATAACTGTGGAGTGGGCAGCCCCATATAGGATATCTGTATCACAATTCCTACACCTCAGACTGACAGAACATTATGGAAGGGGAGGAGGTAGAAATGTTTTAAGAGCCAGAAGACTGGAAGCACTGTAAGGACTGCCAACAAAATAGCATCTTCTGGAAATGGCAAGGCTTTTGTGCCCATGAACTCTCAAATATATTGCTTTCATAAGATCTGCAAGACCACACCAATCAGCATTCTAGCATGGATAGATGAAGGCTTCACAATGACTCCCCCATTGGTTGAATAGCTACAAGCAGTCAACAGCTGACAAGGTATAGTTAGGTTTGTTTTAAAAGGGTAAACCCCTTGTTAAGTTTCCAAGGCCCAAGTGGTCATCCCTACACCTGTGTATGTGGAGGTGCCAGTAATGTGTAAAATTACATTAAAGAGCTAGGGAAAGAACCTGAATTGCTTAAATATAGTCTTGATTATTGGCTAAGATTTTTCAATGTATTTATTAACATGGTTTATATATAGAATAATGGATTTCATTATTCCATTTTCATACATGTACATGATATTTTTCATCCTTGACTCCTTAACCCTCCCTTGTTCCCTGCCACTACTGCTCATCTTTCCAAACTAGACTACCTTCTATTTTCTGTCAATTTTTCCATTTATTTTTGGGATTATAGTGGAATTACATCATTTCTCACCTCCTCCTAAACCTTCCCATAAACCCCTTCTTGCTCTCTTTCAAAGTCATGGCCTCTTTATTTATTGATTGTTGTTACATGGATATATGTGTGTGTGTATAGAGATATATTTCTTAATATATCCTATTCAGTATGTATAATGTTACTTGTTGTGCTTGCCTTTCACCACATGGTTGTCTCTGGAGTTGGCTGGCCTGAGGTTTCTGTGTTGGAGCAGGCCTCCTGGAAGGCAGGCTGAGTTACAGCATGGGTCTCAGTATGCTGATCCTGGATTACAGATGTTGGTGCCAACTCAAAGGATGATGGAACTCTGACAGGAGAGGCAGAGGTCTGTACTAGTGGACTTTCTAGGGTCCCAGCAGGTAGGGAGATTGGGGCGGGGGTTGGGAGTGAGTGGTCTCACCTGTGTGTCTCAGGTTAGAGCAGATCTCCTGGGAGACAGGCAGACTTGTGGGGTCTTTTGATTATTTTATACATGTGGGTATTTTGCCTGAATGCTTATAGGTTTGGGTATCTTGCCAGGAGAGGGAATCAGATCCCTTGCAACCGGGGATACAGTTGTGTGGTTGTCATACTAGTGCTGGGAGTTGAACCTGGATTCTCTGGAAGAGCAGCTCATGCTCTTAATTGTTGAGCCATCTCTCCAGCTTCTAGTTATTAGATATTTTTATGACCTTATTTTAGAAAACAAAATGTACATGTGTGTGAGAGAGATAAAGATAGAAAAAATCTATATGACAATGTCAATAATGACTATGTGATTTTAAACTACATTTGCTTTTTTAGAATAGGTATGAATACATTGGAGGCAGTTGCTAAGTCTTTTTTTTTTTAATATCCTGCTGGTATGGCCAAAGAATTTGTATCATTTTTTTCTTTTTTTTATTGGATATATTCTTTATTTACATTTCATTTCCCCTTTTCCTGGTTTCCCTGCCCCCCCCAATGTCCCATATGTTTTTTTCCCT
>BDUI01012135.1:27013-41518 GCA_002335545.1 Apodemus speciosus
TGCCTTTTCTTTTTTGTTTTATTTTGGCTTGTTTTCTATTTGCCTGTTTGAGAGGGGGCAGGGAGAAGTAGAGTGGAATGAGTGGGGAGGATCTAGGAGGAGACAAGGGATGGAAAACAGTGATCAAAATATATTACATAAAAATAATTTTCTTTTCAATAAAAATTTAAATAAAAGAATATATTCTATCATGGTGGGCAAATCAAGGCAACAGGAACTTGAAGCAACTGTTCATCTTACACCCACAATCAAGAAGCAGAGCATAAAAAAAACTGCATGCTGCTTCATAGTTCCCTTGCTCCACTTACAAAGATCAGGATCTCAGCTAGAGAATGTTGTTGCTCACATTTGGTGAGTTTCCAGCACAATTAAAGTCCCACAAACATGCCCAGAGGCCATCCTAACCTAGATAGTACTTCACTGCTATATATGTGGAGGGGGGGGAGCTTGTCTTCTAGATGATTGACTCTATAGTCTTTCAAGTTGAGAATTAACACTAAGTATCACTATAGGTTTGTGAGCTTGAGTATAGCTTATGCCTTATAAATAATTTTTTCTATTCCATTTAATAATGAAGGGCAAAAGTTGGATCTTGAGAGGCCAAAGTGGTAGAGAATGTGAAAGAAAGATGGGATCACAATGACGAAAAAATGTTACTTATATTTATTTGTTCATCCAGTAGTTATAGCCTCATTACAAGCTTAGTAGTGTGATTGATACTTGAGTGGTTATTAAGGGCATGAATGACATAGTAGTTTGAATCAAAACACAAACAGGTGACTAAGTGAATTCTCTAGTTCCCTGGGTTATAGCTCATGACACTCATTTTTGTGATGACTTTTTTTTTCAAAAAAATTATTTTACTGAAAATAGATTTTCAGTACAATATATTATAATTGTTTTCCTTTCCCCTGACTCCCAGTTTCTCTCCATCTCCCATCCCATTCAGATCCACCCCACCCTATTTCTGTCTCTCATTAGAAAGCAAACAAGCATCTAAGAGATAATAATAAAATAAAATTAGATAAAAACTAAATGATTCTGGATAAGGCAAAACAAAGAAGCAGGAGGAAAAGAGCCAAAGGGAAACACAAGGAACTTTCATAGACACAGAGGCATTCACATTTGCATACACAGGAATCGCATAAAAACACAACACTGGAAGCCATAATATGCAAAGAACCTGTAAAGGTAAAGACAAAAGCCCTGTCACAACATTATAAGAAGA
Organism: Apodemus speciosus; assembly: GCA_002335545.1. NCBI lineage: Eukaryota > Metazoa > Chordata > Mammalia > Rodentia > Muridae > Apodemus > Apodemus speciosus. The sequence goes on from BDUI01012135.1 coordinate 28,242, forward strand.
AGAATTTCCAAAGATGTCATTGAGTTAATTTTCTGTTGGCCATGCATTACTGGGTATGGGGCTACTCTTAAGAATAGTTTGTTTTACCAATAAGACTCCATTGGAGAAAACTAATTTTTTCATTTGCAAGTGGTTGTCAACTGAAGATAGCTTCTGGGTTAGGGATAGGGGCATATATCCACCTTCCCTTTCACTTTAGGACCACATCTGATGCAGATACATGCAGGACCTGTGCAAGATGTCACATACTCTGTGAATTCATATGTGCATTGTTCCTGTTGTGTTTAGAAGTGTTCGTTCTATTGTTTCTATTCCTTCTGACTCTTATACTCTTTTAAAAAACATATTTATTTATTTTTATATTTATGGGTGTTTTGCCTGCATGTACATCTGTGTACCACCTGCATGCAGTGCCCAGAGAGGCCATCAGATCCTCTTGAACTGAAATTACAGATGATTGTAAGCCATGATGTGGGTGCCAGAGATCAAACCTAGATCCTCGGGAAGATCATCCAGGCTCTTAACCATGGAGTCATCTTTCCAGCCCCATCTTACATTCAGTCACGTCTTCTACAGGGTTCTCTGAGATCAAAGGAGGGATTTGAGGAAGACATCCAGTTTAGGCCTGAGTGTTCCAAGGTCTCTTACTCTTGGCATATTGTCTGGCTGGGGAAAGTGGGTGTCTCTGTATTCCCATTTGCTGCAGGACGAAACTTGTCTGATGATGGATGAGGGAGTTACTAATCTATGAGTACATCAGAATATCATCAAAGGCCTTTTATGCTTTATTTTTTTAGTAGAATCAGTGGTATTTGGTATTCACCTAGGTCTTTTGACTCTCTAGTCTCATGTTCTTGGTCACTTAAGTAGCATTGGGTATGTATGTGTTCCATCTTGTGGAGTGGGCCTTATATCATACCAGATAATAATGGTTGGTTACTTCCACAAGCTTTGTGCCATCATTGCACTAGTGGATATTGCAGGCAGGGCATTATTTTTGATTGAAGGATTTATAAATAGGTTGATGTGTACTGTTCTTCTTTGGTAGTATGCACAGTATCTTCCAGTGTCATGAACACTAGTTCATAGGTATGAAGGCTCTAGGTAGGCACCAGCTATACTTCTCCTTGTCTATTGAATTGTGTAGGTCTTTTATTCAGCAAAAGGCCTTGGTGACAGATATCTTCGACAACCCTGGGTTGTTCAGGGGTTCTCATGTGACCCCTTTCGTCAAAGAGATCCTCAATTAGTTGTAGCCAATTCTCAGTTCTAGAAGCTTTATTTGGTGATGAGAGATGTCAAGTTAGGGTTCTGTCTCTCTTTTTATTTGGTAATTAAATTTAGAATACCTTCATATACATATTTTAGGAAGTTTGTACTGTTAGGTTTCCATACTACCCTTCAAAAACCCCTTATTACCCCTCCCCTTATTACCTCCATCATTCTCCTCTTATCTTCCTTGTTTGATCCCCTGAACCAGTCTCCCTTCTTTGTCCATCCATAACTAACTATACTATTTTCTCTTTCTAGGAAGATCAACCCCCTATCCCCCACCCAATACCTTATTGTATACCTACTGTCTTTGGTTGTACAGATTGTAGTTTATCATTGACAACAGCTGATATCCACATATAAGTGAATACATGCCATATTTATCTTTCTGGATCTGGGGTAGCTTAATCAGGATGATTTTTCTAGTTTATCAATTTACCTGCAACATTTGTGATTTCATTTTTTAGACAATTTCTTTATCCATTATTTAGTTGAGGGACAGCTAAATTATTTTCAGTGTCTTGCTATTATAAATAGAGCAGCAGGAAATATGATTGAGGAAGTGTCTACATAGTAGGATGAAGTATTCTTTGGGTATATACCTGAGAATTGTAGGTGGATCTTGAGGTAGATGAAGTGGAAATTTCTGGTTTCTTTGGAGACTTGGTTGTATTATGTCATTTTTTTGCAAACTGTCTTATGAGGGGACGTTTTTGCTGAGGCAGACATATGGGAGGATTGTTTGCTGAGAACAGACATATGGTGTTTTTCTAGAAGCTGCCTGGATAAAGGACATGTGATGTTTTGCTAGAGCAGATGCTTGAGAGAACATGTGATGTTTGGAAAGTGTATAAATACAACCCCACAGACAGTAGACAATGCTGTGTGGTATTGGTTCACCTTGCCACTCTTTGCTGATCACTGAGAGAAATGCCCCAAAGAACTTCTGGTTGCGTTCCAGCAGCTTTTTGCCACTTCTGAGGACTCAGACTGATTGGCAAAGACTTGCAGTTTCTTCTGGATGGAACTACCATTGTTGACTCACTGCAATGGTGTTTACCAGTGGATTAAGCTACTGCTGCCAATTTGTGAACTGAGCCACTGATATCCTGACAATGCAGATTGGATTCACTCCAAAGAACTATTTCTAAACAGGTCCACATCCTCCTTTACTCTATTATCCTTTCTTTTCAACTGCATCTGGAGGGTGGTGGGTTAGAAGGGAGGGTAAAGCATTTAAGTACACTTATTAAAGTACGTTTTGAAAAACATAAGCCTACAGTTAAATCAATTCCCATCTTCCTGAGGAACAACCACACTGATTTGCACAATGGCTGTACAAGTTTGTACTCCCACCTGCAATTGAGTGCTCCTCTTATTCTACATCTGAACCAGCATGAGCTATCATTTGTTGAGTTAATCTTAGCCATTCTGATGGGTGTAAGATGAAGTCCCATAATTTCAATGTGCATTTCCTTGATGAATAAAGATGTTGAACATTTCAGCCAGTTGAGTTTTCTCTTTTGAAAATTGTTTAGATTTGTATGCATTTTAAATTGATTTTTTTGTTTTATTAATATCTAGTTGTTTTGAATTCTTAATATACTTTGGATATTAGCACTCTATAGGATGTGTACTCAGTAAAAATCTTTTCCCATTCTGCAGGTTGTTGCTTTATCTGAATGATAGTGTCCTTAGCCATGCAGAAGCTTCTCAGTTTTATGAGGTCCCATTTATCAATTGTTGATTTTAGTGTCTGTGCTACATTGTTCTGTTCAGAAAGTCTTTTCCTGTGTCAACAAGTTTGAGGCTATTCCAAACTTTCTCTCCTATAATTTCTGTAAAATTCAGTATATCTTGTCTTTGAGGTTTTTGATCTATTTGGAGTTGAGTTTTGTGATGGGTAACAAGTATGGGTATATTTTTATTCTTCTATACATAGACAATCAATTTGACAAGTACCATTTGTTGAAGATACTGTCTTCTTTCCAGTGTGTATTTCTGGCTTATTTATAAAAAAAATAGGTGACAATGGGTATGCAGATTTAACATCTGGGTCTTCAGTTTTATTCCGTTGATCAACATGTCTCTTTCTGTGCCAATAGCAGTTTTTATTACCATGAATCTGTAGTAAAACTTAAGGTCAGGGATAGTACTACCTTCAGCAGTTCAATTATTATTGAAGTTTGGATATTCTCTCTCTCTCTCTGTCTCTCTCTCTGTCTCTCTCTCTCTCTCTCTCTCTCTCTTTCTCTCTCTTTCTCTGTATGTGTCTGTGCACACACATGCATGCATTCATGTGTATTTGTGTTTCCATATGAAGCTGAAAATTGTCCTTTCAATTTTTGTGAAGAATCATTTGGAATTTTGATGAGGATTACATTGAATATGTAGATTGCTTTTGATAGAATGTCCATTTTTACTATATTAATCCTACTGATCCTTAGTTTGGGAGATCTTACCATCTTCTGATAGTTACCTTGTCTCATTTTTCTGGGTATTTCAGATCTTGATTCTAATGTAAGCAAGGCAATAAAAATTGACTGAATGAATGAAAACTCTGAGGATTTGGGGCAGGCAGGCTGAAGTGGATAGAGAAATTTGTGAAAGACAGAACTAAAAAGGGGCATATGTGATTAGGAAGGAGTAATGTTTATGATTAGAAGGGAAATAGGTAGAAAGTGCTTTCTTGATGCATATATAAGAATGAAAGGTTTGGGGCTGGAGAGATGGCTCAGTAGTTAAGTGCACCAACTGCTTTTCTAGAGGTCTTGAGTTCAATTCTCAGCAACCCCATGGTGGCTAACAACCATCTGTAATGGGGTCTGATGCCCTCTTCTGGTGTGTCTGAAGACAGCTATAGTGTACTCACATATATAAAATAAATAAATAAATCTTTNCTGGAACTCACTCTGTAGACCAGGCTGGCCTTGAACTCAGAAATCCGCCTGCCTCTGCCTCCCAAGTGCTGGGATTACAGGCGTGCGCCACCACCCCCCGGCTCAAATGTGTGATTTTTTAAAAAATGTATATTCTCATTACAGTCTTAATGTGTATGTACAAGAGAGTAATAAAGCATAAATTACCTTTAATACTCATCAGTGGAGCAGAGGTGAAAAACTTTCAGAGGAGAAACTACTTTAATACATCCTTACTTAATTTTAAGTCATTTGTTTAGGACTTGTCAAGGGACACTCACCTGAATAAATACACAARTGCTTTTGGAATAACCTTCCATTTCAATGGAGAGATTGCTTATTAACATTTCCTCACAGATGGGAACTAGATCATGTGTCTTTGTACCTTCCCTTTAGTTTAGAATCACATGAGAGCTGTAGAGATTCCTGAGGCAAGAAAGGTTGTGTTTTTAGAAATAATTGTCAGGAAGTATAACAAATTGGAATAAGAAATCTCCATTGCAACTCATGAGAAAATAACTGGTATTTCATAACTAAATCATACTTTTATTAACTCTTAAAAGTCCTTCATACTATCACTGAGATGTCACAGTTCAGGTAACCCAAGGAGAAATGGCAGGTGTTCACTTAAGTGTTTCTTCCCCAATGGTCACCTCCGTTGCCACCCACAGCCCACCAAAGAGAGCAAAAGAATGCCATTTCAAGTGACTCCAGAGGTCAGGAGTGACGAGTATCATTGTTGCTGTTTTGTTATCTACGGTATCTACAGTATCACCTTAAAGTTTGAGACCATAGATATTCAAGGGGAATTGTGCCAAGAATTGAAGTTATTTTGATGATAAGAACTAATTTATGCTGTAAAACCGTGTGACTTCTCATTTAATTGGTAGATTAAAATCAATGAAACCCCAGCCTGGTGTTACTTAAAGCAAGTTTCTAGTTAGTGGTTCAGTCAGTAAACAATAAGTTTGAGGCACACTGTTGATTAATAAAGGTGATACCAATAAAATGACTCATTAAGATCAAAGTGCTGTCACTAACTAACATGGTACTGGTATTAGATCCTGGTATATAACTATATGAATGGTATATTAAACACTGTTTTTGGCAGTTCTCAACGGGTTTGGGGTGGGGGTATCTGCCACCATTACCTAATTTGGGGTGGTTTGATGCCAGTTTAGAACCAGTTTTTGAACAATTCACTTTTTCCCATTGTAATAAATTAAAATCCCACTCATTAAAATTAGTGTAAACATTCACATATTTAATAGTACCTTTAAAATAAGCGTTACTACATTTAAAATGGTTCAAAAATGAATCTATAAATGGTAATATAAATTAAAAAATAAGAACTTAAAAGTAAATTTAACATTAGCTATGGTATAAATAATTGTAAATGTGTACTGTACCTTTGAATCATTAAACTTTTTGTTTTTAAGATGACAGCATGTTACCAGAAGGTTAGAAACCACAGCCAGAAGCCTCACAAGTAACAGCCTGTATCTGGGAGCGCATTCTTCACAGTAAATCAATGCTATTGCTTCCAGAATGACATCCAAGTCCTATTTTTCAATAGACCTTGCACCAAATCTTGAATTCATGGTTCTTTTCAAATGAATAGAACAAGTGTGTATTTTAGAGTTCCATTTTTCGAAGGCTCATTCGGCTGAAGGAATCTCTGAGGAAAAGATGAGATAGTTAAGAACAGTAGTGTTGTTTTTTTGTTTTGTTTTGTTTTTTAATCTTTTAAGGTTTAATTGTTTTTCCTGCCATCTTACGTACATTGTCATAGTCTGGCTTCAGATTTATCTATAGATCAGATAGCAGTCACTTTACCAGGCCTATTGATTATTTGTCCTTTAACTGCCTTGGGAGAGATTTCTGGAGTATTCAAGATTACTATGGTAAGAAGCAAGTATTTCTCTAATCATAAATTTGGAATCAAGTGGTTCTCAAACTACAAAATACTTTATGTGGGATTATATATTGATATTTACCACATCTGAAATTAAATGAACATTTTAAGTTATTTTACAAAGTAATTGTTATATTTTATTACAAATAACTTGCCAGGCATTTGTCACTCACCCACTGTTAATTTTAGCACTTAGGAGGCAGAGAGAGGTGGAACTCTGAGTCTGAGGTCAGCCAGGGCCAAAACAAAATGYAGAAATGTTTCAAAAGAGTAGCACTCGTTTTTTAGTGCTACTCTGAAGTGTCTAGCTTAATAATAGAAGGCCTAAATTCCCCAACCTCCTTCTATAGTCAATCATTTACAAAAGCACATCTCACCCCGTCTCCAGAAAAGTCCATTCTACGCATTTGAGGCAGCAGGAAGATGGACAAAGCCRAGGTCCCAGATCACATTTTGACAATCTAAATCCTAAGAAATTTTTATCTCCCAAGTTTATTCATGAAATGTTTTTATAATTTTTTTTTTTTTCGAGACAGGGTTTCTCTGTATAGCCCTGGCTGTCCTGGAACTCACTCTGTAGACCAGGCTGGCCTCGAACTCAGAAATCCACCTGCCTCTGCCTCCCAAGTGCTGGGATTAMAGGCGACTTTTCCTTTATTATGAACTGGTTTCTTTTGCTCATCCGTCCTGATAGTTAAGGTGCCTGGACGTTTAGGAAAGGAAGAAGCAGTCATAAGGAGGATGGCATTTAGCTTTGTATCTTAAAGACTTCTCTTTTGGTTCCAGGGGAAGGTTTTGAAAGCTGGATACTATTCATCAAGAGAAGCAATATTTAATTTGGAGCCATGACTTAGTGGCTAAGAGTGCTTACTGCCCTTGTAGAGGGACCCCAGATTAGGTTTCCAACACCCACATCAGGTGGCTCACAACCTTCTGTAACTCCAGTTCCAGATCTGATGTCCTCTAGTCTCCAAGGGCATCTTCATCCACATTTGGTACACAAACTTCTGTAGTTAAACAGCTGAATGTCTGTCCAGCATGCACCAAGCCCTGGTTAGTCTCAGCACTACATACATAATCCTTGTAATAAAAGCACTTTGGAGGAGGAAGCAGGAGGATCAGAAGTTCTAGGTGTTAGGATTCTGTCTAAGCTCCACCCCACAATTACCTGGCAACAGCCAGGTATGCCCCTCCCCACAGTTGCCTGGCAAYAGCCAGGTTGGTCTGGCCCACTATAAAAGAGGGCGCTGGGCCCCCTCCTCTCTTATCTCTTATTGCTCTTGCCTCTTGGCACTCAAACATCTCTCTGCCCCTCTTGGGCTCTCTTCCCCTCCCTCCTCTCTCCACGTGGTCATGGCCAGCCTCCACTTTTCTACTCACCCCTCCCACTCCCCCTCCCTTTCTCTGCCTCCACTACCCCATTAACTCCCATCCTCTGCCCTGAATAAACTCTATACCATGTGGGTGTGTCTGGTCCCTCGGGGGAAGGGGTGCCTGGGCATGGGCCCACTGGGGCATCCCCTTCCCCACACCGCTGTATACCACATTCTCTAAACCTCTTTCTCTTTTTATGAACCCAACACTAGATCATTCTTCACATATTAAAGTCAAGGCCAGACTGAGCTACAGGAGACCTTGTTTCAAAGAAAAGGGACAGTGGGCAATGGTGGCACACACRTTTAGTTCTAGCACTTGGGAGCCACAGGCAGGAGGATCTCTGAGGTCAGCCTGGTCTATAGATTTAAGTTCTATGACAGCCAGGGTTAGACAGAGAAAYCTTGTCTTGACATCCACCCCGCCAAAAACAAACAATAGAAAAGCGTTTCCTAGCTCTGGGCTTGGTGATGTCTGCCTGGGGACAAGTGCAGGGAGATGGCTGATGACCAACCAACCTGGTGTAAGTAGCAACACTTCCAAAAACTGACCTCCTAAACAAAACCACCAAACCAAACAACAAAAAGCAAAACCTCCTCAGAGAACCACATATTACATGTCTATATGAAGAAAAGTGGAGGACTAGACTAGGGAGAGGAGTGTCCTCCAGGGAGAACAGCCTTAGCACAGGCGGGCGTGTAGAAGAAACTGGATGTGGAATTTGTCCAGCGCATGATTACTGGATACTTTGTGCCTTTGTCCCCTCTACCTGCTGGGGCTGATAATGGAGCCAGGTGCATGTAGCTAGAGATTTGGAGACTGAAGTGAAAATGGGAAGTTGCTTCCTTCCCTCCTGGGAACTCGGAAAGGACCTCCCCCGCAGGTGTGGGGGAAAGAGAAGCAACATGTTTTACCACAAGTGAATACTGCTCTGCACTTCCCCAGTCCCTGTAGCTGTGGGAGACAGATCTCCCTGGGGATTGTGACACAGAGTAGGCTCTTGGCTCATTTCTTCTTCTTTAAGGCAGTTGTCTAAGTGGAATCTCCTTGAACTCACAACCCTGCTTCAGCCTCTCATACTGGGATGACAGAGCATACAGTTGAAGGTTTTTTTGAATGTGAGTTTTGAATTTGTTTCCCACATCTACAAGTATAAATGACTAGGCTACTCAGAAGCAAAGGCTGTTTCTGCTGTGACAGCNGAATGGAAAACATTGGTGTTTAAGAGAGCAGTAAAGGAAAAGATCATTTCACAGAAAAAAATCAAAGAATGCATTATGGATTTAACCAACATTGCAAGTAATTTATTTCCTCAGGAAAGCATGTTATATAAATTATCTAATTTTGAGAATGCAATAAAAATGTAAAGTTATGTATATAGTCAATTCTTCTCAAAGTTCCCAGAATATTTGGAGGCATCACATGTTCATTGTCTTTAAGCTGTCAATAAAGAATAAACCAGATGTATACTTAATAATAGTGTTTTGTAATTGAAAGGCTTTGTCATGAGTGACTTAATATAAGTAGTAATCCTCAATGCATTCACTTATTTAATTGTTATTTCCATTTTTTATTTGAGGAAACAGACACAAAAGGCTTGAATAACTTCCTTGCCATTGCCCAACTAATAAAAGGGAGGCCTAGAATTTGATGTTGGTTACTTTTGCTTCAAGATCTATAAGTCTAGTCATTGAACTATGCATCTCTATTTCTTACCTATACAACCAATGTATATTTTCTGAAACTCTATTCACTAATTTTAATCTTAAATATACTTAAATAATACATGAAAATTTCAAAAACAAGAAGCATTCCCAGAGCAGGTGAGGAGTAGATAAATATATTAGATGATAATGGTGTATTAGTTATCTGTGAAGATTTTTATATGAGCTAATATTTTCATCCTTGCATATTACTTTGAGCAATGCTGTCCAATAGAGGTATAATACATAGCAAGCAAATTTGCTCTTAAACCATTTTATTAACCACATTTAAATGAGAGTATATATGTAACACAATTTCATTCCATGCTGGGTAGTGAACCTGCTGGTCTTGAATGTGCTGGGAAAGTGCTCTACCACTGAGATGCATCCTCAGCCCCTGAAATCATCTTTATTTAACCAAGTGCATCTGAAATGCTGTCATTGTATGATGTAATCAGTATATTAATTATTTTTGCATCTCTAAGTTTTATTTTTATATCAACATAAAGTTGTATCTATTTACTGTGTACATCATCTTTTGAAGTATGTGTGCTGGAGAGATGGCTCAGAGGTTAAGAGCACTGTCTACTTTTCCAGAGGTCCTGAGTTCAATTCCCAACAACCACATGGTGGCTCACAACCATCTATGAGATCTAGTGCTTTCTTCTGGCCTGCAAGTATACATGCAGGCAGAATGCTGTATACACAATAAATAAATCTTTAAAAAAAAATAAAAGAAGTATGTGTGCGCATTTAAATGACTAACTCCAGGTAATTAACATATGCATTTTCTCACATAGTTGTCATGTTTGTGGTTAAAAACACTTTATAACTCATTTTCTTATCATTTTCAAATATGCAATATATTATTAACTGTAACCACCATATTGTACAACATATATCCTGGACTTATTTCTTCTATTTAACTGAAAAATTTTAACCTTTGAATGACATCTCTCTACTACCCATTTCATCCATGCCTTTGGTTAACCATCATTTTACAATGTTTATGAGGTTTTGTTTTAGCTCCTACATGTGAGTGAGTTCATATGATATTTGGATTCTTTGTACCTTGTTTATTTCATCCAATTTTTCTTCAAATGTCTTGTCTTTCCTCAGTGGTCCTGTGGACAATGTGTTATAATTCCTTTGTCAATTCTTCCGTGAAAGCAGTTACTGTATGAGTTTGAGTATGAAGTCATGATTTTGGGTATAATCTTTTCTTACTGTGCTTTCTCTATTTTTAAATGTTTAATCTACTTATGAAGTTAGATAGCTCCTTGGCTAGCCCAAGGAACCCTCATTAGGTGGTATCAGAGTCAAACCCCTTTGGTGTCAGGTCTTTCTTAGCAAGGTGAGTGATAATGTGTGTCTCTGCCAATGACTGGAGTTAAGATAATATCTGGATTTCGAAGAAACAGCTTTTGTATTTTTTGTTTAACTTTTGGGGGATAGAGGCAACAAGGTTTAGAAGATGCTAGCCTCATATATACTTTGTAGCCAATCATGGCCTGGAACTCTTAGTAATCCTCATTCCTTACTTTCACCAAGTATTAAGATTATAGGTGTGTATTACCATGCTCAGCTAGTATTTTTGATTACTATGGCTTTATGGTATCTTTTGAACTAGACTGTATACTACTTTTAACTTCCATCTTCCTCAAGGATGCTTTGGCTATTAATATCTATTATCATTCCATATTCCATAAGGATTATAGTTCTTTTCTATTGATTTTAGATTCTTTTACATTTATGTGAACAGGATCCACAAGCAGGCAACAGACTCAGGGACAGCTCCCACTCCAGTTGTTGGGGGACTTGCATGAATACCAAGCTATCCATCTGCTACATAATGCGGGGGGACCTACCTCCATCCATGCACTCTTCAGTTGGTGACTCAATTTCTGGTAAGCCCCAAGGGTCTGGGCTAGTTGATTCTATTGGTCTTCCTGTAATGGCCCTATTCTCTACAGGCCCCTCAGTCCTTTTCCTGACTCTTTCACAAGACTCCCCGAGTTCCATCTAATGTTTGACTGTAGGTTTCAGCATCTGTTTAGGTCATCTGTTGGGTGGAGCTTCTCAGAGGACAGTTATGCTAAAATCTGTCTGCAAGTATAACAGAGTATCATAGTGTCAGGGATCGGATTCTTGTCCATAGGATTTGTCTCAATTTGGGCAGTTATTGGTTGGCCATTCCCACAGACTCTGCTCCATCTTTGTCATTGCACATTTGGTAGACAGGACACAGTTTAGGTTGAAGGTTTTTTTTGGGTGGGAAAGTTTTTGGGTGTCCTTATCCCTCCACTGGGAGTCCTGGTGGCTACAGAATGTGGCCACTTTAGGCTTCATATCTCCCACTGCTAGGAGTCTCAGCTAGAGTCATCCCCATAGACTCCCTGGAGCCTCCCCCATCCATGCCTGGGTCTCTGGCATGTCCTAGAGATGCCACATCATGCCAGATACTAATCTATCTGTCTGTCTGACTGTCTGACTGTCTGTCTGTCTGTCTGTCTGTCTGTCTGTCTGTCTGTCTGTCTGTCTACCTACCTATCTATTTAACTTTTATGCATTTGAGATGAGCTTTCTCTGTGTAGCTTTGGCTCTTTCAGAACTCATTCTATAGACTAGGCTAGCCTAGAACTCAGAGATTTACATACTTCTGTCCCCTAAGTGCTAGGACTAAAGGCATGTTCCACTCTACCAAGCCAAAGAGAGTTTTGTTTGTTTGTATGTGTGTTGTTTATTTTTTATGTGGTTAACTGTTAGTATATAGATTGAATACTGGCTGTTTTTAGTATTCTGCTACCTTATTGGATTTATTAGTTTTAGCATTTTTTGTTTAGTGAAGACATTAGGGGTTTTCTGTGTATAGAAATCATGTCATCTGTATGCGGGGGACACGGGGATGGTTCTGCTTCTTCCCTTTTTTGTGTGTATAATTGCCCCCTCTTGACCTCTCATACTATATTGAACAGAAGTGACAAACAGGACATCTTTGCCTAGTTTTGGCTTAAGCTTTCATAATTTCCCCAGTGAATATGACATTAGCTGCAGGCTTGTTATATATAGCTTTTATTTTACTGTACGATTTAGTAATGAATTATTTTAAATTCTTTAATGTTGCCATAAATCTGTTATATAGTTTACACGTAAAAGACATTAGTCCAGAATGACAATATTTCCCATGCTACATAGCTGGTAACTATCATACTGGCAAGGATGAGCTCAGAAGAGTAAATGTCTTAGGAATGATGGCAAGGATGAGCTCAGAAGAGTAAATGTCTTAGGAATGACTCTCATTTTGTTTAATTTTTGCATGATTTTTTTTAGTTTATTTATGTTTCATTACATGTGTATCTTATACTGCCATTTAGTTTCTCTAGAATAAAAACCTTAATGGACTTATCCTAATGCCTTTTAATGACTGTTGCACTAATAGCAGAGCCCAGAAAGTTGGACCTTTCTACTGATTTTGAAATCACATACAGTTCACTATTCTGCATGGGAAATATGATCTTATATTTGATGGACTGCTTTTTTGAAGTGTATCCAGAAAAATTACTGAGTGTTTCTTATTTTGTATCAGAGTCTTAGGGTCCCCACCAAAATATGATCTCATTTGGCCTAATGAAGTGAACTCACTAAAAAAGAAAGCCTGATATTTGACATTTGACATTTTGGGTACAGCAACCGTGTTTCTTCCACAAAACACCTTAAGATCTAATTCTACTCTCCAAAGCATTTCAGTGATATCCATGGCTCTTCTGATAGGTTCTCATGGTCTATGTAGCCTCTTCCCAATAAGCCCGAGGAAGTCATATATGGGAAATGATTATTTTCTTCAAAGCAATTACATTTCCATTTTCTTAGAAATTATATTGAAATATATTTAGAGGCTTAATAGTGAAATGGGAGCAATAGCTTGAAGTAGTAATAGAAACAGATAACTAAAAGGTCTGAAAATCCATGAACATTGTATTTGTTTTACATAACTATTAATTAATAACCCAATGCAAAATGAAAACTTATTCTATATGTATTTATTCTTATTCTCTCTATATATTTAAGACATATGCAATATACATGCAAATATAT
>BDUI01012135.1:43582-56681 GCA_002335545.1 Apodemus speciosus
AAATAACCCTATCAAAAATGGGGTACAGAGCTAAAGAAAAACTTCTCACCTGAAGAAATTCGGATGGCTGAGAAGCACCTTAAAAAATGTTCAACTTCACTAGTCATTAGAGAAATGCAAATCAAAACAACCCTGAGATTTCACCTCACGTGTAAAATATTTTTAAAAACTTATCTTGTTTACATAAATGTCTTCATTTATTAGTTTTTGCATGATGAGCTGAAATTTCCAGGGTAGGGAGATGGCTTCCTGAAGATGTTCCTTATCAGAAGGAAGCCCGTAGATACTAGTTAGCATTGGCATTGTGGGACTTGCTAGGAATGGCAAGTTGCAGGTCTCACCTCAGATTAACTGCATCAGAATCAGAAATACTGATCTGGGCATGTGTTACACTAGGATAGGTCAAGGAACTGTGGAGACCTTTAAGTAAAAGATAACAGTGAACCTTACAGTGCTGTTTACCTGGGAATAATTAATAGAGGGAGATAGTAGAAATGTTGTGACCAGGCAGGACTTCCAGGGGAGGGAGGAAGACATCAATCCACCCACAAAAGATCTTCAACCCAGAATTTGTCTTGCCTATAAGATGTGCAGGGATTAAGATGAAGGAATTGGGGGAACCTCCAACCAATGTCTACCCCAACTTGAGAGAGCCAACCCCTGACACTATTAATGGCACTCTGCTGTGCTTGCAGATAGGAGCCTAGCATAATTGACTCCTGGGAGGCTTCATCCAGCAGCAGATGGAGACAGGTGGGGAGACTCATGGCCAGGCATCTGGAGAAGCCAGGGGAGTCTTGTGGAAGAGTTGGGGATGGAGGTGAGCAAGTTGGTATTTGTAGCGATCAAGGACACTGTGGAAGGTCCCACAGAATCAACTGGCCTGGGACCATGGGGGCTCACGGAGCCTGGGCCACCAACCAGGGAGCATGAGGAGCTGGATGGACATAGACCTTCTATACATCTGTAGCAAATGTCCAGCTTGGTGTTCATGTGGTTCCCCTGGCCAGTGGAGCAGGAACTGCCTCTGTCTCTTTCCCTGCCATTGGATCCCCTTTCCCCAATACTTGGATTGCCTGGGTAGGCCTCAGTGAGAGAGGATGTGCCTATACCTACTGAGACTGGATATAGGGGGAGCAGTTCGGGGGGGGGGGGGCTCCCCTTCTCTGAGGAGAGAGGGTGGGGACAATGGGGGAGAGATTTGTAGGGTTGGGACTGGGAAGAGAGGAGGGAGGGTGGCTGTGATTGGAATCTAAAGTGAAAAAAATAATAAAAAAAAGAGAAATGCTGCAACTGACCAGAGGGGTATTTGGGAAAGACTTGCTAGCACACTGAGAAAGTCATTCTAAATTAGTGACGAAATGGAAAAGTGAACAAATCCAAAATGATTTGCACTCTTCCCCAGCTGCTTAATTTACATGGGAGACTCCTCTGTTGTTTCCCCAAGATCAATTGAGCCTTGTGGATTTTTTTATTCTCACCCCCCACCAAACCTGAAGCAACAAAAGCTAGAATTTTATTTCACCGTCAGCTGCTTCTTTGGGAAAAGAGGTTACTCACTTCGTATAATAATGTTTTATGAGTTACCTTGCTTCATCCCACAAATTACTTACATAATGAGGGGATGGAGTACCTGTGGCTTGTGCAGAACCTTCACTTGACAAGACGCCTGTGAATGGTGATGCACAGATGGGCTGGGATGAGCTTAATTCATTATTGCATACACACTACAGCTTTGTTTATTATTAATGACATGGCATACATTTTCCTTAGCTCTGGAACTGAATAAAGCAATAACCCCACCATAAGGGAGACAGGAATTGGAAGATAATAAATATTTATCATCAAATCTCTCACTTTCCTAGCAACCACAAATGGAGGAGGAAATGAGCATCTCATTTTTTTGAGAGCAAGTGCCAGGAAAACAAAAAGCTTTAAAAAAATCTCATTAATCAAGCAGATTGATTGCTGTGGGTTCTAGAAATCTCAATATGGCTTTTTAATCGAGGAAGATGCAATGATTGAACACAGTTGAGATACTCTTTGAGACCTGCAATCCTGGCCAGATGCCACTCGTAAAAAATGACTATCGTCTATCAGGAGTATTAAATAATACAATCTGCTAGTTATGTTCTTTGAAGACTGTTGCTTTGTTTTCCTGGGCTCAATACATAGTGCAGCAACGAAGGGATGGAATGAGTTTAGGCATAGCAGTTTGAGTTCATTTTAGGAAATTTGCTAATATATTATAATTGTGCTTGAAAATTACAAGTAAATAGAGATCTGCTGTAGTAACAGAATTTTTACTTTGACTGGTATAAGATGGCACCTTTGAAGGAGTCAAAGCAGTTCAAACTATCAGAAAAATAGCTTCACTTCTTCATGGGTAAGGACAATATCCTCACTTTATGCTTTTTCTTGTTATTATTTAATGATAAAGAGAAGTTTCAATATGAACTTCTAGTCTTCTCATTGTAACTGATCAAGGGTGACTTTTTTTTTCAAGTTTTTCTGACCCTACGGATCTCAGTATCCTCATTTGATAAGTGATAGGAATTCAAAAGTAGGCTCTTTTTTTTTTTTTGGTTTTTCAAGACAGGGTTTCTTTGTGTAGTCCTGGCTATCCTGGAACTCACTCTGTAGACCAGGCTGGCCTCGAACTCAGAAATCCGCCTGCCTCTGCCTCCCAAGTGCTGGGATTACAGGCGTGCGCCACCACGCCCAGCTCCAAAAGTAGGCTCTTAAAGCCTTCTCTTCCATTAGAGTCTGATCTGTACAGCTCTATTGGAGCCTTGGCTTTCTTAACTGAATGGCTTTTTCTCAGACTACCATATAGCCATGCCATCAAAGCTACCACAAATTTGCTCTTATTGATAAGTTTATTTCCTTGTATCTTTACAATTCAGTTGATCTCTTTTTCACCTTTATTTTATATTATTTAACGCTCATTGGTAAGCCACAAGATAAATATGATTTGGCATGTGTTTTAACTTTATCATGGGCTGTGCTTGTCAAGAGACATTTGTATATGGTTTGTTTTACTTTTGGAGGGGGGTTCCTATTAAATGAAGAGATCTTGATGAATGAGTGGATCATGTATCTTTCTTTCCAAAAGATACAATTGATAAGGATGAGATAAAAGCAAAACCTATTACTTTTGACCATTTCCTCTTGAATATTTTTGGTCTAATTATTTGCCACATTACACACACACACACACACACACACACACACACACACACACACACACCTGTGTGTATCACACTTTATGTTCCAAATTAATTATCCTCAGTATTTTGTATTGTGTAATCATTGGCCAGATTTCATGGAGCAATGTAACTACTTTGAACATAGTAGATAATGCATTTTTTATTTTCTAACTTTGTTCTTGACTATTATAGTGCTATTTATTGACCTGGGGATACAGGTCAATGCTAAATGCTGCATTAGGATGTTGAGGAAGTTAATGTACCTCTCAAAATGTCTACCTTATACTCAGGGAGCAACTAATTTTCCATTTTATTTTGTCTAATATATTATAAAAATGAAAGTATGGTCATCACTATCATTATTTCAATTTTATGCTTCTCTTAAACTTTCTTATCCAACTAAGATACAAACTTTTTAAACCTCGAAGAGATCTATATTTCAATAATAAAGGCCTATATTCCTATTAATCAACATGAATAGAGATAGATTTATAATTTTCAAAAACATACATAGATATGAAAATGATTCAGTATTATGAGAATCTTCCAACCATATTACTAATGGTAATCATTGCACCAAAATATACATATATAATAGTGTATTGGTAACTTTAAATAAATTTATTTTCCAGCATTCATTCAAATACCTGTACAATTCTGGGCCAGTATTCTGTGCGGCTCTTGAATTTTCAAGATTCATTTTCTAATCAGTGAAATCATTTACTGCTCTCAGATGCTAGGCCAGGAGTAATGGAGCAGAGAGAGTTGTTAGCTATGACATGCCGCCTTTTTCTCTCATTTATCTGGGAAAAGCAAGAAAAAGAATACCTTAACATCTTCTTTCTTCTCCCCAAAAGGAAACAGACACTAATCAACATTCAATTCTGCCTCCAAATCCAGCAACTCAATTGTCCACAGTGTCACAGTGCTGTCTGTTACCTCGGCTCCTAATCATGAAATCTTCTTAGAAGAATGGCAAGGAGCCTTGGTGTATCCCAGGTGTGATGTGACGTGCTGCCCAGGACCATCAAAAGAGAAAAATGATAATGATCAGCAAAGTGGTGACATTTCTTTTTAAAATTCCAATCATACAGTGTGACTTAGAGCATTATAGCATGGCAGACAGTATGGTATGTTTTCACAATGTTAAAAACCAGAATGATTAGAAAGATTTGCATTTTCTATAAAGAAAGGGATATGATAGATTTAAGCTTCCATGAAGTTATTGTAAGTAACAGTGTTGGCAGAAATGTTATAAGGATGTAAAATTCACCATCTCTCTAAAATGCCTTAGGAGAGCAATTTTCGTGTGATGATAATATGTATTAATTTCTGGTTGTCTAGCTTTTTTTGGGTGGAAGCCAAAATTCTAGGCATCTTGCTTTTAAGTTTATTTGAACATTGATAAAACTGGTAGATTGGGAAATAAATTGATAACAGATGCCTGACTGTATCTGAAATAAATTCAGTCTTGTCTTGTCACATCTTCCCATTAAACCTGGCTGTTCCTAAATGCCGTGCACTAGTCTTTAGTGGTAACCAGGACAAAACAGTAAATGGGGCTCATCTTGCTAGGGACCGATAGGCTCACTAGAATTTTTAATTCTTATAGTCTTCTCATTATTTTTTGCATTAGAGTCAAAGTTTACTTTTCATTTTTACTATCCAGAAAGAGCATGGGATGCCTTAAAGATGGTTGCAATTTTACTGACATGGTCTTCCCAAGGGATGGTCACTATCTGATGCCATGGAACACTCATACAACTCTTTATTGTTTATTTCAATGGAAGAGAGCAGAGACACAAACTACAGAAAACTGTACATAACCCACAGATTAATACAATTTATTTTATATGTTTTTTTGCATTTGTTTAATGTGTGTATGTTTATGTATGTACAATTTACAGGAGTCTGTTCTCTTCTCCCACCACGTGGATTCTGGTGATTGCTCTCAGAATCTCAGGCTTGGTAGCAGGTGCTTTTACCTATTGCCCCATTTCACTATCTGAAAATATTTTCTTCAGTTTTTATTCTGTTTTCTATATTTTTACTCTTGGAAGAGCCCATTACTCTTTTACATTTTCCCTAAATTTAGAATTAGGGTTAGTGTAAGGCTTAGGGTTAGATTAGGATTAGTGTCAGAGTTAGGGTTAGGATTAGTCTTAGGGAAGGGTTAGGTTTGGGGTAGCAGTAAGAATAGGGAAAGGGGTATGGGTAAGGGTAAGGAGTAAGTGTATGGATTAAGGTTAATATTTATAGACAATGGGAGGGAAGAAATATTATTATCAATAATAATTGAAACTATAGTACTGCTCTTGGAGGTTTTGCAACCTGCTTTTGCTGCAGTTCTATAACTGATATCAGAGATGGCAGTAAGAATGGAATAATGTGAAAAGCTACTATCACATTGGTTGCTTCCTTCATTTTTAACTTCTTTTCCAAATTGTCCTTCTATTACAGTCCTTGCAGAGTCCCTGGGAAGTTGTCTTTTGTATCTAGAGTATTATTTTGGTTGTAATTGGTAGGATACATTTTAGTAGGCTTATTCCATTTTTGCTTGCACTGGAAGTCCTGATTTGCATTTTGAAAGGATCAGTCTAGTGTGCCAAACAAGAGGAGAGACACTGAAGATAATGTTTAGATCACTGTACTAGTTTAGGGAGGAGGTGGTGCTAGCTTTGACAAGAAAGATGGCAGGAGTGCAGTGAAGAGTCTGAGTTCCAAAGGCATGGTCAAGGTAGACTTGATGAGAGTCTGGAATAAATTAGAAGCGAGATGTAGGGGAAATGTAAAAGATGCCAGCTTGAGAAAATGGATGACAGATAATACCATCTGACAAAATAGGAACTACTTGAACATTTTTAAGTGTGTAGTTATGTATGTAAGGAAGGTTGCAGACATGAGTTCACTTTTGAACAAATGGAGTTTGAACTGCATTTGAAACACTTAGATGAAATTCTAAGTTGGGAAATTTGTATGTATATTGCAATGAGATCCATAAGAGACCTCTTTGGATTGAAGATATAAATTTATGCATTACTTACCTAAAATAGTAGTCAAAGTCAGTGATGTGGTTTTAGATATGGAATAATGATTTTACATTGAGAAAAAAAGAATCCAAAACCAACCACTGAAGAACTTAGACATCGAATAACTTACTATGAAAAGGGGAGGCAGAAAGAATTAAGGTAAAGGTCAGAAGAAAGCTAACGGTGGATATAAAGTTAATGAAAGAATGTTAGAAGTTGGTTGGCTCACCATGTTCATTGTTTTGAGTCATTAAAGAAGATGAAGAGGGAAAACTGCCTTTTTTGGTACAGGAACATGGCTGTCATTGGTGACTTCAGTATAAACCACATAGTGGAGGTGGGATGTGATGATTGAGTTAGAATTGGAGAATGATTGGTGCACAGTTGGGGGTCACAAATATTCATGACTCTCAAGAAATGTTTTGTAGTGAAGAAGATGGAAATAATTGTTCACTTGGATGATATGGGACAGGATTTTTGATGAGAGAAATGTGAGCACATTTGAAGTTTATGGGGCTGGTTTATTTGGTGAGGGGAGACTGAATATATATATATATATATATATGTACATATATAATATATATAAAATATGTCTGCTGTGAAATGTTGGGCTAGAGAAAGCACTCAGGATGGTCAGGACTGGATGGAGGTTTCTATATTTGATAGTGTAGAGGAGAGAAATTTTGACTCACAGCTTCTATTTTGTCTATAAATATTAGCCAATGTTGTTTTCAGAAGGATAAGGATACATAACGGATTTAGATAAGGAAACACTGAAGTTTGATGATGCAAATGCTCTAGGAAGCAGAACAAGCTGTTTAAGGAAGTCTAAATACATGGCTCCTTTTAACCCCATGCTTTAGATATCCAGAAACCTATTGTTTGCCCCATATCCTCAAGCTGTGACCTAAGACATTATCTTTGCCTGTAGTATACTTGGATGATTTTCATTCAAGTTTCAGGTCTTACTTTAGATGCTGTATCCTCTAAAAAGCCATTTTCGATGCTTGGAAAAACACTGTATATTTTTATTGCCACCATTACCTTTTGTATAGTCACTGAATAGCCCATGTTGTTGTGATTGCTTGTTTAAGTCACCATTCACCCACTAAAGGTAAGCTGTAAGAGGTCAGGGAGCAAATCAATAGGATGTAACCTATAGCATAGGGCCCACTACAAAATAGGTGCTTAAGGTACAGTTGATGATGGCATTTAGTGAACTCCCTGTTGTAAGATCACTGATAAAATGCTTACAAAGATGATAAAGCTCCCAATAGTGACTATCTAAATGAAACATATAGTCTCTAAGAAGCTCTATGCAATTCAAAACATTGGCCATTGTGTAGGGGTGATAATAAGGAAAGAAATGAGGGAGCTGGGAGTCTTGATTTATTTCTACTGTCAGGGCTTGCTAGTGGGGAGAACTGACCTGTGTTTTCCCCAGCTGCTTTAATAACCTACTGTTGCTGAAAGGGGAATGCACTGTGGGTACGGGAGGGTGGGGAAAGTAGTAGAAAGGGACACCAACCTTCTGAATGAGGCCTTAATTTGCACCGACTCAAATGTGGTCATGAGCAGCAGTGGTTCGTTTCAATGCTGTTATTTAATGGTGCTCATTATTTCAGCAACCTGGGAAAAGCAATGTGGCATGAAAGCGAGTTTTCAGCGTAGGCAAGCAGACCATGGTAGTTCTCTTGGAGAAATATCAACTGTTAATTAAAAAAAAAAAAACCCTATCTTTTTGGTCCTATTCTTTAAAGAAACACCAAGATGTTTAGGTATACCTGTGTGTAAGATGAGGGAAGGACAGATTTAAACTGGAAGAAAATCTTACAGTTAGGCTGCCTCCTTCTCTCTCAGAGGCTGATAAACTACAAATGCCAGTTAGGCACTAGATTTACAGTTGCTTTTGCGTATGCCCTGAAAACTCACTAATCTTTGGGGGGAATTTTAGCTTACAGAGAAAACAAGTTAGTCCTGAGAAGTTCAATTACTCTCCTAAAATATCAATAGCTTAGCAGTCAGAAAGGCAAACAGCAGGCCTCTTTCTATATCAAGTGTATTCTCAAGATATCTATAAAGGCTTTCTACAAACAGCAAGAAAGGAATCAGCTATAAATGTTACTCAGCAGGAAGGCTTAGGAATGGTGGGTTCTTCTCTGTGTGTCTAGTTTGGGACTGGGACTGGTGTTCTGTCACTTCACAGCAGGAGAGGCCCAGCTGTTTTCCTTTCCCTATGCTTTAATTAAGACTCACGTTTCCCAGTAGCTGGACCACTTTTCAGGTCTTAGGTATGGTGTTGTTTGGTTTGGTTTCTGGAGTGACTAGTTTACTCTGTCAGGAACTGGTTTTGGCTTCCTGAGGAACACTTGCTAAGTCAGGGCCTCCAGGCTTTCCTGATTGTCCCAGGCCTCCATGGTAGCGCCATGATAGCCAGCCTTATCTCCCCCAGGGGCTCTTCTACATGTTCAGGGTTTCTAGCTCAGTCTATGTTATTTAATAAACTCATTTTTAGGGGCATAGATTTGATTACTTAAATGTTTTCTTTTAAGATAGTCTGTCTTTTCCATACAGTTCAGAGTATGAGGAGAACTTAAATCCAAACAAATCTTTGGATCACTTGTTCTATAGAAGGACAAAGTATCTTAAAAAGAACAAGCTTTGGAGAAGGTTATATAGTGAGAAATCAAGGCTTGTTAGGCTATTCTCCATAACTAAAACAAATAGATTCAAAATATTATATACCGGGTGTTTCCATTGATACTTTTCATATCTAAAAGCATAGAAATCCTTGACAAATAATATATATATTACATATTTAGATATGTGCATATGTGATATGCATGTCACATACACATGTACATACATATATATGTACATTTATCTGATCTTCAGTTACATAAAACTTATACTTGAAGACATTTTGACTGTAAGAACATTTCAACACAGCAAGTCTTTATGTAAAATGAATAAAAATTATTAGTCATATAGTTGTTTTAGGGATCAAGAGATGTCATATAGTTAAAGTTTGGATCAATGTTTGGCAGTAACTTCTTAATAATTGTTCATATGACTATTTGTTGTTGTCATTGTTCTGGGATGGGGTATCTTGAGGCCCATATGGACTTCAAACTTATGATTCTCCTGCTTCAGCCTCTCTAATTCTGGTATTACAGGTATATACTACCACATCTGGCTTCTTCATGCAATTTAACAAAACATTCTACCACACAGATATGTGCTCAGCCACATCTTTGATACTCTTATCACAATAGCTAGGAAGTGAAAATAATCTAAATATTCAACTGACAATGGATAATGAAAATATTATATATACATCTCAGATATAAAGAAAGAGAAAATATTTTTACTAACTTTTCTAATCATCAGAAAAGCAGATCCACCTCCACCCATAGGTTCTATGGCATACCTTTGATAATTTTGTATAAGAAATTTTTGTGATTCGAGATAGAAAAACTTCTAGTCTTCTGTCCATCTTTCTTACTATCCTTCTGTTTTGTTTTATGGGCCTTCTTGATACTAAATCACTGTGGTGGGTTGAATTATGGCCCTCCTGAAGTATATTGAGATGGGCATTAGTTTTCCAAGGCTGCTATAGCAAATACCACAGGCTTAAAAATCGATTCATTTTCTTATACTTCTAAAGATCAGGAGGCCTTAGGTCAAGATACCAGGAAGGTTCATTGTTTGAAGTTCTCTTAATAATTTATAGATTGCTGTGTTCTCTCTGTGTCTTAATCTCTTTTTCACAGAACAATATCATTTGTACTATATTAGGGCTTCCTAAAATGGCTTCCCTTAACCTCAATTACCTCCTTAAAGACCCTGTATACAAATAGAGTCATATTCTGAGGGTATCAATAGTAAGGGCTTAATATACGACTTTTGGGGAGAAGGAAGAACACATGTCAGCCTATGACAAACCCTTCACTTCTTGAATTCACACCTATGAATGTGACCCTATTTGGAAATTGGATTGCAGATATAATCAAATTAAGATGAGATCACACTGGTCAGCTAAAAATGTGGCAGAGGAAGGCCTTGTTGGGCATCAATGGAAAGAGTGGTTCTTGGTCAGGTAAAGGCTCAATAGAGGCACCAACAAAGGGAAACCGAGGTGGGGAAGGTGGGAGTGTGTCGGGTAGAGTGACATATACGTGGAGGCAGGGGGCAGGAGGCAGGGTTGGGGATCTTTGGGGAGAGGGGGAAATCTGGGAAGGTTTTACCATTGGCAATGTAAATGAAGGCTATTTTCAATTAAAAAAAGAAAAAAGATAAGAATGGGTTTTAAATTTAGTGGTTTCTTGTCTTTACAAGAAAAACATGATATAGAAGAGGTATACAGAGAATGAGGAAGGGGTGGTCCCAAAACATAACTCAAGAAATGCCAAGATTGCAAGCTACCATCAAAATCTAGAAGTAAGGATGAATGTCTTCTTAGTGCTATCAGGGGGAACATGAGCCTGAGAATATCTTTATTTTACATTTTTAGCTTCTGGACAGCTACCTACCCAGTTTGTGATGGTGTGTCATGGAATCTTGGAGGACTAATATGCTTTCTTAAGCCAAGGAGTTGGCTATCTGAATCACTGTTTTATGGCCAGAATAATGGATATTTACCAACTGAATGACTGACTAAATGAATGGGCAATACTGAAGGGTTAGGAGCACAGGTAGGAAAAGGAAAAAAATAGAGGAATACATTGAAAATGTAAGAGTTAACTAGCCTCAACTATACTAACCTGCTAATAAGTGAACTTCCAATTGGAGCTGGGGAAGGAATTGAGTTCTGTGTAAAGAAAAAATGTTGGAATTAGAGTGAAGATGTTCTGAAAGCATAAATACCTAGTGAGAAGAACTAGGACACAGTGCATTGAACTTCCACAGGTCATGGAATAACCTAAGCTAACAATTATACCTCAATGCAAGGAGCAAGGTGACATTTGGGTAATATTCATACTTGGTGTTTCCTATATTTTTCTCTTCTGAGTAATAGAAAAAAAAGTTCTCTAGCTTGCAATTCTGTAGTTTGCTGTAGAAGCACACTTAATAGTTTTCATCTGAACTCAGTCTTTTCTGACTTTAGGTACCTTTGTTTTAGGAAAAAGATCATTTCACATCTTTTTTTTTTTTAAAAAAATCCAAATGACAGAGTATCCATACTTTGTTCTTCTTTTTCCTTGGGCATCATTTGATATGTGAATTGTGTCTTGGGTCTGGTCCTTCTTAGAAGGGGGGACAAAATACCCACAGAAGGAGATACAGAGACAAAGTGTGGAACAGAGTCTGAGGAAAGGACTATCCAGAGACTACCCCACTTAGTGATCGATCCAATATACACTTACAAAACCCAGACATTATTATCAATGCCCACAAGTACTTGCTGACTGGAGTTGGATATAGCTGTCACCTGGGAGTCTTTGCTAGTGCATGACAAATACAGAGGGGGACACTCTCAGTCAGCCATTGAACTGAGCACAGGGTCCCCAATAGGGGAGCTAGAGAAAGGATCCAAGGAGCTGAAGGGGTTTGCAACACCATAGGAGGAACAACAATATGAGCCACCAAGTACTCCCAGGGACAAAACCATCAACCAGAGAGTGCACATGGTGTTACCCATGACTCCAGACGCATAGGCAGCAGAGGATGATCTTGTTAGACACCAAATTGGGGAGAGGCCCTTGGTCCTGGAAAGGCTCAATGACTCAGTGTGGGGGAATGCTGGGACAGGGAAGTGGGAGAGGGCTGATTGGGGAACAGGGCGAAGGCAGATGGTTTATGAGACTTTCGGGGTGAGGGGACCAGGAAAGGGGACAACATTTGAAATGTAAATGAAGAATATATCTAATAAAACATTAAGAAAAAATCCAAATGACATATTTTATATTGTTTCTTATTTTTATGATTAAATATCATTAATTTGGTATGTGTATATGTATATATGTATGTGTGTATATCTGTGTGAAAATAAACCATTTGCATGCATATGTGTGTGGAGGTCCAAAGAGGGTGCTGGGTCTCATGGATCTGGGCATATAGGCTGTTTTGAGCTGCCCAATAGGGATTCTGGGAACCAAACTCAAATCCTCTGAAGAAACACATATACTCTTAATTGTTGAGCCATCTCTCCAGCTCCTTGTTATTTACTTTTTAAAAAGAGGTGTCTTGTCAGTGAGTGCTTGTTGGCATTCACAATAGTGTCTGGGTTTGGTGATTGTATCCTGAGAGGCCCTGCCAGTACCTGACAAATACAGAGGGGGACACTCTCAGCCAGCCATTGAACTGAGCACAAGTTCCTCAATGGAGGAGCTAGAGAAAGGACAAAAGGAGCTGAAGGAGCTTTCAGCCCATAGGAAGAACAACAATATGAGCCACCCAGTACTCCCAGAGCTCCCAGGGACAAAACCATCAACCAGAGAGTGCACATGGTGTTACCCATGGCTCCAGACACATAGGCAGCAGAGGATGGCCTTGTTGAACATCAAAGGGAGGAGAGGCACTTGGTCCTGAGAAGGCTTGATGCCCTAGTGTGGGGGAATGCCAGGACAGGGAAGCAGGAGTGGCTGGGTTGGTGAGCAGGGTGAGGGGGGAATGGGATAGGGTGTTTTCAGAGGAGAAACCAGTAAAGAGGATAACATTTGAAATGTAATTAAAGAAAATATCTAATAATAATAAAAAGAAGACAACCTAGAAAAAAAAAGAGGTGTCTTAAAAGTACTTTTGTTCTGAATCCTCAGTGGGTCTCCATATTTTAACATGTTGGTTCTCTCTCTCTTTTTCTCCTTATGTTTTTATTTCTTTTTCTTTTTTTTTTTTTTTGGAAGAGCTGCCAGTGATTTT
>BDUI01012136.1:33870-48572 GCA_002335545.1 Apodemus speciosus
CAATGCTATTGTATATTGACCCAGAAATGGAACATAATATAATTAAGAGTCAAAACAACACATTTGGGAAGAAGGAAACATACTACCTCAAACTCCTTTATAAGGAAACTAACTGGCCCTCCCTTTTTTCTTGGCAGAATGGACAGATAGTCAAAGATTTGTACTCTGAAGTTAGCATTATCTGATTAGAACCCCATTATGCAGTTCTGGTTACTTGTGCAGCCTCACTAGTAACTCAGTCCCTGTAGGTCTCAGTAGCAATGAAATGTGCAATTTACTTCATACCAGTCCTAAAACCAAATGAGATCTCAGTCAGTGTGGTCTGCTGTCTTCTCTGGGTGTTTCTAGACTGACCTGGTATTTTGGGTCTTAGAAGAAAGCTCATTAGAAGTAAGTATTACTTAAGAGAGGAAAGAAGACTGTGGATTTGCTTTTTGCTGTTTTCTTTCTTTTTGCTTATTTTGAAACTGGAGATTGAAGCTATTACTTCATACAAGCTAAGCAAGCTCTCCATTGCCAATCTATATCCCATATCCCTGCCTTACCCCACCGCTGCCCCTGCCCACCTATTCTTTGCCCAGACAAGTCTTGGAATTGCAATTCTTCTGCCTCAACTTTCTGACTAGTTGTGATTTGAAGGTATAGATACCAGAACCTACTAGGCTTCCCTCTTGATGACATGAGTCTGGAAAACAAAGTAGCAGAAATTATAGAGCAGAAATTAGAATCACAGGAAGGGAGAAGGGCATGCTAATCATTGCCCAACAGGTATTGTGGGGCCCTGATCCCAAGCCTGCTCTATTCTTTGCTATTCTTTGGGCCAATTGGTTGTGAACTATAAAGTGCTGCCCTGTCCCCAGTTTCCAGTGCCTATCAATATCCCTAGTGCCTCMTTTGTGGTCTGAGAAGGAGCAAATATACAGAAAGAAGGCAAGGGAAGCAAGTGCAGGTTTCTGAGATCCATTCGGTCATGTTACTAGTGTTATTATTATATTGAATTCCTTTGGCTTTCTCCTTCAGCAGCAGTTCTTAAAATAACCTAAACCTATGATCCATGAAACTGAAACAGAAATGAAATCAGAGGTAATCTGATTTCACTCTGACTCTCTTTGCTATTGTTTCTGAGGCAACTGGGAACAACTGAGAGACTGTTCCAAGTGGGGGAAATTAAGTCTGCTCTGTCAGATGCAACGTGTGTAGCTGGGGAGACAGRCCTGTGTTTAAAGCAAGCCTTGTTGAAGGTTCTGGAAAACATTTAGATTCCAATTTCCTTTCAGTCCTCTAAAATCAAGGGAGCCATACTTGAGAGTGTCAGCTGCATAAGCCCTCTTCTTCATCACCTGTGCTTCTTTGGCTGAAGACAGGCCTTGCTATTGGAGATAAGTGTGCTCAGTAATTAGTCTGAAGCTTTTGAGTAGACAAACAATGGCAAAATTAGCCTGGATTGATTACAAAAATTAGGGCACGAGAAAAACCTGAGTTTATAACAATAGAAGAGTCCAGAAAAGTGCAGTCTGCCATTTATCCACAAGCTTTGCCTCTAGTTGTGGATTTATCAGAACACAGATCAAAGGTACTTGAGGAAACGGTGTCTGTATGTAAACTCATTCTTTTATACAACATTGCCTAAACAATACAGCATAACAACAATTGATGCAACACTTAGCCTGGTTTTATACTTTATTATAATATAGTTATTATATTATATAGTATARATGTTATTTATTATAAATATCATAAAGATGACTTAAAGTACATGGCTGAGCTTACACATAAACACTACATTCCATACACAGTGCTAGAGCACCTACAGMATTTGTTATCTGGAGCCAACATCTGCAGGTGCCAAGGAATGGAGGTACTTAGAAGAAACCATAACTTCTGTTTGGCTTTGATCAAGTGCACCAAGCCTATACTCTATTTTGCTGAAGTGTATTTGTGGAYGTGTACCCAGAAGTGTATGAGCTTGTGGTTTGAGTGCTAGTTGTTACATGTGTTTAGGGTATGTAACAGTCGGAGAAACTGTTTTTTCTTTCTTCTATTGTCTATGTATTATTTTAGACTACTGTGGTCTTGGTAACAAACACAGTGGAGAATATGCAGTTACTCTGGTTAACTGAAATTACATTGTGCTGTAATATAGCCCTGAACATCATTCCCTTGGGAGTCTCACAATCTATAAGACAAAACCACTCAAAAAGTGAAAACTCTTAAATGGATTGTGTAGAGTGTAAAGCTATTAGTGAGCCCCAATGACATAAGAAATGGGAAGGATTATATTTTAAGAGTTCTGTGGACCCTGAACCAGTGACATGTGGATTGTCTAAGAATNGTGTACCCAGAAGTGTATGAGCTTGTGGTTTGAGTGCTAGTTGTTACATGTGTTTAGGGTATGTAACAGTCGGAGAAACTGTTTTTTCTTTCTTCTATTGTCTATGTATTATTTTAGACTACTGTGGTCTTGGTAACAAACACAGTGGAGAATATGCAGTTACTCTGGTTAACTGAAATTACATTGTGCTGTAATATAGCCCTGAACATCATTCCCTTGGGAGTCTCACAATCTATAAGACAAAACCACTCAAAAAGTGAAAACTCTTAAATGGATTGTGTAGAGTGTAAAGCTATTAGTGAGCCCCAATGACATAAGAAATGGGAAGGATTATATTTTAAGAGTTCTGTGGACCCTGAACCAGTGACATGTGGATTGTCTAAGAATGGCAACAGTTGGGGGAATAAAGATGTCCCTGAAAGGGGGAATGGGTGGGGTGAATATGCAGAGAACAGGCAAACACAGCAGAGCTCCTCAACCCAGGGCAGTTGCAGGAGATACAGGTAAGGAGGGGCTGAGTAGAAGAAGAGGCCACACAGCTAGCCTTGATCTATGTTCCAAACTTTAAGATTATTGACTCACTCCATCAATTGAAACTGTTATGATGTAGTTAGAGATGTTTCAGAAATGTGGTATGTTTAGTGAAAAGAACATAGCCATGTTTTCTGACCCCCTGTGAGCAGCACTTGTGTGAGTACTCCCAGTGAGATCTGATGATGAGGATCTGATGGACAGCTCACAATMTGGTCMTCTCGGGTAACAAAGATATATGAAACCCAGAGAGCTGCAYAAGCCTGRCCAGTGAAGATCTACCTTTGAGTTTTTGTCTGCCTTCCAAGTTGGTGCTTGGAAGGGGGTTCCCAGATTGGCAGACCCTGTGAGGAACAGAAATGTTGAGAATTTCTTCTTGAAGGTATGCATATATTCTTCGAAGAGGCACTCTGGTGATGCTACAAACTCTTGTGTGGCACTAGATGCTGTGGCACCACTGTTAGAATAAGAAAGGAATCAAAAATCATCTTCTGGAGCCCTTTGATAAATAGCAACCTCCTCCAGCCACACTTGCCCCTGTCTCAGATACAGAACAGTCTATCACCAAGCAGAATGCTTCTACATTCAGAAGAGCAGGTGATCATCCAATTCTAGCTTGCATGCCTAACTGTAGAGGGAGTAGCTTTACGCATGGAGAAAAAATGAACTAGGAAAAGATTACTTCAGTAAGTCTTATCCCTGTATAGGGCGCTTTTAGTGAGATGAGAGTAAAGAGGACGGGCCTTCAGACATAGCGATGTGGGCTAGAAACAAAAAACATCAAAATACTCAGAGAGCAAGGGTATATTAGACACAGGTTGCTGCACATACTGGACCAGGAGAGGATCATCCTTCATGAGGCATTCCAAGAGTCACAGGCTAGGAAGACTATTTGATAGCCATGAACTGTGTGAAGAGAGTCCAGGTAACTGTGAAGGTACACAATGGTCATAGTTTTATACTGGAGTGATCTAGGCTCATGTGTTATCTGATGATAATGCATTTCCCACAAATGCTATGCTATTGAAGAGCCAGGCAAGATGAACCCTTGGTACAATGTCATAAAGATGTCCTGGCTTAGTTGCCTTGAGAGGCATGCATCACAGGTTTTTCAGGTTAAAATCCATGGCTTATGGGCCACTTCGTGCCTTTCAGTTCCAGAGAAACCAAGGCACTTCCTCAGAAAGTTAAGCATTGAGGTCTCTTTGTATTTCTCTGTTCCCTTAGAAGTCAAGGAAACCTGGAGGCTTGACAGGACAATTGATCTTAAATAGACATTAATCTTGTGTACCCTGTATTACTTGCAAACATCATTGCATCCAGGCAATTACAACTGTATTGATCCTGGAAATTGCCATTATATTCTGTTTCTGATAAAAGTATAAAAAGTCTTATTGCTCTCAATAATATTATCACAGCCTCAATCTTGCTGTGCTCCATCCAACTGGCCTGGTTTAATTTCTCTCAGCCATATCAGGAGACCTTACTCAGGTAAGTAAGCATGGGTTCTTACAATACACTAGTGGCAAGTGTGCTATGGAAGTGACCAAGTGCTTTCTGATTTGAGGCCTGTTGCATAGAAAGGAATTCACAACAGGTACTGGGAATGTATGTGGAAGGTCATAAGCTCTAGTGAGGAAAGGACTATTGATGTTTTGCAAACAGGACACAATATTTGGGCCATGTTTTATTTTATTTATGTACACAAATCAATGCTTGTATCACCTTTGGTCACAGAGGATTATTTTTTCAGTGGACATCAGTTACTACAGAGACTCATCATTAATGAATGTGCTGTGTGTAACTGTTGAAAGTTTAGTCCTAAGTGGGGCATTATGTCGCATGGGATTAGGGAACATTGTGGAAGAAGGACCAGTAGGAAGGGCTGGACTGTTGTAGAACACTTGCTTCCTAACACAATATAGCCAACAGACTCTTGAACTCTCAATACCTCTGATTATTTGCTCTAAAGACAAGACAATGGAAACATAACAGGTTGGGAAGAGGAAGGAGATCAGCAGGAATGGGAAGAAGACAAGGAAGGACACAGGGTGTGTGAATATGTTCTCAATACATGGTGAAACCTGTTATTATATGTTAAGAAGTGTGATGATTTGAATAAGAATGGCTCCAAAGGCTCATATATTTGAATGTTTAGTCATCAGGGTGTGGCACTATTTGAAAGGATTAGAAGGCTTAGGAGGTGTTGTTGTTGGAGAAAGTATGCCACTGGGGGATGAGCTTTAAGGGCTCAAAAGCTCAGACAAGACCTAGGTTTTCTCTTTCTGCTATAGAACAGGATAGAGCTTTCAGATATGTTGCCAGTGTTCTAGAGTACCACCATGCTCCCACCATGCCACCACCCATGATGATAATGAATTAACCTGAAACTTTCAAAAAGCCTAGTTCAATTCTTTGCCTTATAAGGGTTGCCTTTGTCATGGTATCACTTCATGGCAATAAGACATAAGACGATAAGTCAATAAGAAACTAAAAGAGATCCCATTAATTTGGGGGGAAAGGAGGTAAAAACTTAGAGTCAAAGACTGACCCAGAATCATGTACTTGATAGGCCATAAGCCATATTAGTTGAAGAAATAGAAGTCTTATTGGAGCACAGTTTCTGGTTTTGTCAGACCATATCTTCCACTGTTATTAGAGCCAGAGTGAACCTTGACTCTTTTCGGGCTCATGGAGTCTGAAATCAAATCCAGTTTTGTTCCTGTAATCAACACTAAGTCTAGGGTCTGGGCTTTCTAAAGCCAGCCAGGCTAATATCAAACTGAAGGTTTGTATCTTTTGTGTTTCAGCCTCTTCTCTGGACCCAGAGACTTCTCTGAAGATAAGATACTCATTACCTTCCCTTACCTGAATTAGCAGCTCCATCACTGTGTACACAGCTTCCCACATGAGGTACTTCTATTGCAGAGTGTGGATTGCCTGGGGCCCTCACTGCTATTCCATGATTCTCAACCTTCCCACACATGGGAAATCACATAACTGAACAAGAAAAAAAACACATACTGATAGGGAAAAAAAAACAGTTTAAAAAACAGGAGCTTTAATTTTAGATAAGCTTAACAGAATAGATTATCAAAGTGGACCATATAAAGACTCTCTTGGAAGACAGTCCTTAGACCTTTTCTGAATATTTTCCAGTAGCTTATGAAGGTAAGAGAACAGAAGGAGAGTTGGCTTTCTCCTCTGATGGCTCATTTTCATGCCCTTCCTCAAAAACATAGAACATAGTCTAAAACTACCATCATCCAAATGTGTAACACACTGTGTTCTTAATGATCATTCACTAGGGATCAAAGTGGTCCTCTACTGGCATCCTTCTGATAGAGTGAGGAAAAAAATGATTACCAAAATAATTTAAGTGAATAGCTGGGCATGCTACAAATTTTCGTGACAAGGAATGAGTTTGAAGTTGGGATCAGTCTCAGGATACAGGCCACATTTTAAAGATGACATTTAAAAAACTTTCTGGAAAACAGCAACTCTGAGAAGCAAATTGGGCCTATATAATGAGTCTTAAAAATGCCTAAAGTTATGACTCCACTAACTTCACACCTAGGCATTTATTGTAAGAAAACTATAGAACATGGAAACAGATTTATTTCAGCATTGATCATAACATCAAAAACTGAAAAAAAGGTAGCAGTATGGGACTTGTTAAGAAACTTTTAATGGGAATAAACAACAGAAAAATTATACCACCATCAAAAATTATTTACATAGAATCCTTAATGGCACAGAGCAGTGCTTCTGCTAGACTTTTAAACTGATCACAACCTATAAACTGAACAATGCAAACGAGTCATTACTGTTTCATCTGCAAACTAATGTCTCCATGTAGTTTAAAACCTCACTACTGTAAATACATGAAAAGTGGGAATAGTTTTGCCAGGTTTTGAGCTTGTGGGTAAGTTAAAAAGTTCTTTTGCTAATTTAAATATCTTATAAAGTATATAAAATTTCCATAGATGAAAATATGCTTCCTTGGATTAAAAATCATGTCATCTTTTCCATCTCTTCCTCACTCATAGCAACTAAAGCTGTCATTGAGAGTAATGAATCTGAACTTTTTCTTTGCATTGCCTCCCCTAGCTTATGTGATGACTCTACAGTACTCTAGAACCCAGCTCAGGGATATCTTTTGCCTCCACAGTGGATGGGCAACTTCCCATTCTAGCCACTATTTTCAAGAGGATCGGAGTTAGGTGTGAATCAGCAGGGAAATCCCTGCTTGGAAAAGATTCTTCAACTCTCAATGGAGAATTCAGAGACAAGGCTTTGTCTTCAGACTCCTCCTACAGTCTTCTTACCCAAAGTGCTGGGACTCAGCATCCACATGATGACTGTTTTCCATATGTGAATTTTTGCACTTCACCAAGACTGAGATGGGATCTGTAGTCAATATAATCCCACGTAAATATTGTGTACTTTACAGTTTGAGAGGTGCTGTCCAACAAAATAGATGAGCAGAAACTTGGAAACAGGACACTTGACCTTCAGTACCAGCTCTGTAGCCAGAAACATTTGATCTTGAAAACATGGATGTCATTACCTAAGAAATATAACATCTGTAGTTGCATTTTATATATGAAACATGGAAGAAATAAAGTATCTCCACTGTATGGCGAGGGCAGATCAAATCAGGCAGTGCAGATCCTGTAGAATGCTACCCACCCGGAATGGAATTAAGACTTGAATGATTTTACCACCATCATTAGGATTACGTTAAACAGTTGTAAAGATCAAATGAGGCAATGGATACTCAAGGCTGCTATCGATGTCTTAAAGAGTCTTATGTAGATGTGAAAAGAGATTCTTTTATAAGTGTTAACAGTCTTCATCCTAAAAGCCAACCATGAAATGAAAGTTGTAGAAAAGAATTAACGTAAAAACTATGGTGATGGGTTAGACTTAAATAAGACAGTGACAGCAGCATAGAAGGAAAACAAAGTGGGTTTCCTTATTATTCAGTTCCTTTCCACTCAGGGAAGAGGGAAAAGGACAACAGTTGAGAGTAAAGGAAGTTTTAGTGACTGCATTCTCTCATATCCCCATATACACTTTACAGAACATTCTCCTATGCCCCCCACACCGCACCACCATCCAGGTGCTGGTGACTAATTCCATAGACATTTCCTCAGGCCTTCAAAATCTTCAACCAGGAGAATGGAAAAATCTGAGATTTACTCAAGGCATATCAGCTGCCAAGAAAAGTGTCCAACTCTCTTGGACAGGGAAACAGATGCAAGAAAAGTTATTCAGAAATAATTATTCAGAAAAAATTCTCATAACCTGGGCTGTGGGGGAAAAAGCCTTAGGAATGCATTCCTGGAAGGGAAGATGGAGCTAGAACAACAAAGCAGAATTGCCCAAAGCTGGAAAAAGTGGAAAAGGAAATGTGGAGTGAGATATGAGAGAAGCCATTTGACAGAGAAGCGGGAACAGAAACCCACGAGGAAATGGGTTTCTTGTCTCCCTAGAGAGTTAATCCTTAGCCACTTAAGCAAAATGTCAATCACATTTATCATATTCTCTGTTGGAAAAAGTGAGTCATAAACCAAATTGACACTAATAAATGTGAATATTAAAACTCTGAATTCCTAACTATGCCACAGGGTTTCTTTTCTGAAATAGTCACTGGACAGGACACTTTATTTTTTACGTGTGCTTCACCCAAGGGGATTTTAAAGGTGTGTCTTAGGGTTTCCAGTGTTGTAAAGAGACTCCTTGACCAAGGCAACTCTTATAAAGGCAACCATTTAATTGGTGCTGTCTTACAGTTTTGGATGTTTACTCCATTATCAGCAGCAGCAGGAACCATGGCAGAATGTAGGCAGACATGATGGAGAAAGAACTGAGAGTTCTACATTTTGATCCAAAGGAACCCTGTGACTGGCTTTCCCCCACTGGGTGGAGTCTGAGCATAGGATGAACCCTTCAAAGCCCACCCCTACAGTGGCGCACTTCCTCCAACAAGGCCACACCTCCTTTTTGTTTTCTTTTTTCTTTTTAATTAGGTATATTCTTTATTTACACTACAAATGTTGTCCCCTTTCCTGGTTCCCTCCCACCCCAGAAAATCCTGTAATCCATCTCCCATTCCTCAATCAACCCACCCCCGCTGCCCTGTCCTGGTATCCCTCTACACTATGGTAAAAAGTCTTTCCAGGACCAAGGGCCTCTCCCCCATTTGGTGTCCAACAAGATCATTCTGTGCTACCAATATGTCTGGAGCCATGGGTAACTCCATGTGTACTCTTTGGTTGATGGTTTTGTCCCTGGGAGTTCTGAGGGTACTTGGTGACTCATATTGTTGTTCCTCCTATGGCACTGCAAACCCCTTCAGCTCCTTTGGTCCGTTCTCTATCTCATCCATTGGGGACCCTGTGCTCAGTTCAATGGCTGGCTAAGAGATTCCCCATCTGTATTTGTCATGCACTAGCAGAGCCTCCCACATGACAGCTTGCAAGCCCACCAGCAGTGGAGGAGTGTTCTCCTTTCTCCACAACCTCTCCAGCACCTGCTGTGTCCTGAGTTCTTTATCTTAGCCATTCTGTCGTGTGTGAGGTGAAATCTCAGGATTGTTTTGATTTGCATTTCCCTAATGAATAAGGATGTTGAACATTTCTTTAGGTGCTTCTCAGCCATTTGATATTCCTCTGTTGAAAATTCTTTGTTTAGGTCTGTACCCCATTTTTTAATAGGATTATTTGATTCTCTGGAGTTAACATCTTAAGTTCTTTGTATATACTGGATATTAGCCCTCTGTCTGATGTAGGATTGGTAAAGGTCGTTCCCCAATTTGTTGGTTGCCATTTTGTCCTATTGACAGTATACTTTGCTTTACAGAAACTTTGTAATTTTATGAGGTTCCATTTGTCAATTCTTGATCTTAGGACATAGGCTATTGGTGTTCTGTTCAGGAAATTTTCCCCTGTGCCTATGTGTTCAAGGCTCTTCCTCAGTTTTTTTAAATTAGTTTCAGTGTGTTTGGTTTTATGTGGAGGACCTTGATTCACTTGGACTTGAGCCTAGTACAAGGGGATAAGAATGGATCGATTTGCATTCTTCTGCATGTTAGCCACCAGTTGAGCCAGCAACATTTTTTGAAGAGGCTATATTTTTTCCATGGGATGAAATTAGTTCCTTTGTCAAATATCAAGTGACCATAGGTGTATGGGTTCATTTCTGGGTCTTCAATTCTATTCTACTGATCTACCTGCCTGCCATTGTACCAATACCATGCAGTTTTTAACACTATTGCTCTGTAGTACTGCTTGAGGTCTGGGAAACTGATTCCCCCAGAAGTTCTTTTACTGTTGAGAATAGTTTTAGCTATCCTGCACTTTTTGTTATTCCAGATGAATTTGCAAATTGCTCTTTCTAGCTCTATGAAAAATTGAGTTGGAATTTTGATGGGGATTGCATTGAATTTGTATTTTGCTTTTAGCAAGATGGCCATTTTAACTATATTAATCCTGTCAATTCATGAGCATGGGAGATCATTCCATTTTCTGAGGTCTTCTTACATTTCTTTCTTCAAAGACTTGAAGATCCTGTCATACAAATCTCTCACTTGTTTGGTTAGGGTTAACCCCAGATATTTTATATTGTTTGTGACGATTTTGAAGGGAGTTGTTTGCCCAATTTCATTTTTGGCCTGTTTATTCTTTGAATATAGGAAAGCTACTGACTTGCTTGAGTTAATTTGATGTCTGGCCACTTTCCTGAAGTTGTTTATCAGCTGTAGGCATTCTCTACTGGAGTTTTTTGGTTCACTTAAGTATACTATCATATCATCTGCAAATAGTGATACTTTGATTTCCCTCTTTCCTATTTGTATCCCTTTGACCTCCATTTGTTGCCTAATTGCTCTAGCTTGAAATTCAATTACTATATTGAATAGATATGGAGAGAGAGGGCAGCCTTGTCTAGTCCCTGATTTTAGTGGGATTGCTTCAAGTTTCTCTCCATTTAGTTTGATGTTGGCTACTGTTTTGCTGTATGTTGCTTTTACTATGTTTAGGTATGGGCCTTGAATTCCTGTTCTTTCTAAGACTTTTAGCATGATAGGATGCTGAATTTTGTCAAATGCTTTTTCAGCATCTAATGAAATGATCATGTGGTTTTTTCTTTAAGTTTGTTTATGTAGTGTATTACATTGATGGATTTCTGTATATTGAACCATCCCTGCATCCCTGGTATTAAGCCTACTTGATCGTGGTAAATTATAGTTTTGATGTGTTCTTGGATTCAGTTGGCAAGAATTTTATTGAGTATTTTTGCATCGATATTTATAAGGGAAATTGGTCTGAAGTTCTCTATCTTTGTTGCATCTTTGCGTGGCTTTCGTGTCAGTTGAATGGTGGCTTCACAGAACAAGTTGGGTAGTGATCCTTCTGTTTCTATTTTGTGGAATAGTTTGAAGAATATTGGTGTTAGGTCTTCTTTGAAAGTCTGATAGAATTCTGCACTAAAACCATTTGGTCCTGTGCTTTTTTTTGGTTGGAAGAATTTCAGTGACCACTTCTATTTCTTTTTTCTTTTCTTCTTTTCTTTTCTTTTCCTTTCTTCTCTGATTTTGTTAATTTGGATACTGTCTCTGTGCCCTCTGGTTAGTCTGGTTAAAGGTTTATCTATCTTGTTGATTTCCTCAAAGAATCAGCTCCTAGTTTTGTGGATTCTTTGTATGGTTCTTTTTGTTTCTACTTGGTTGATTCCAGCCCAAAGTTTTATAATTTCCTGCCTTCTACTCCTCTTTGGTGTATGAGCTTCTTTTTGTTCTAAAGCTTTCAGGTGTGCCACTAAGCTGCTAGTGTATGCTCTCTCTAGCTTCTTTTTGGAGGCACTCAGGGCTATGAGTTTTCCTCTTAGCACTGATTCCATTGTGTACCACAAGTTTGGGTATGTTGTGCCTTCATTTTTATTAAATTCTAAAAAGTCTTTGATTTCTTTCCTTATTTCTTCCTTGACTAAGGTATCATTGAGTAGAGCATTGATCAGCTTCCATGTGTATGTGGGCTTTCTGTTGTTTTTGTTGCTATTGAAGACCACTCTTATTCCATAGTGATCTGATAGAAGGCTTGGGATTAGTTCGATCTTCTTATATCTGCTCAGGTCTGTTTTGTGACCAATCATATGATCGATTCTGGAGAAGGTACCATGAGGTGCTGAGAAGAAGGTGTATTCTTTTGATTTAAGATGAAATGCTCTCTATATAGCTGTTAAGTCCATTTGGTTCAAAACTTCAACTACTTTCACTGTGTCTCTGTTTAGTTTGTGTTTCCCTGATCGATCCATTGAGGAGAGTGGGGTGATGAAGTCACCTACAATTATTGTGTGAGGTGCAATGTGTGCTTTGAGCTTCAGTAAAGTTTCTTTTATGAATGAGGGTGTCCTTGCATTTGGAGGATAGATGTTCAGAATTGAAAGTTCTTCTTGTTGGATTTTTTCTTTGATGTGTATGAAGTCTTCTTCCACTTTGTTTTTGATGACTTAGGTTGAAAGTCAAATTTATCTGATATTAGAATGGCTACTCCAGCTTGTTTCCTGGAACCATTTGCTTGGAAAATTGTTTTCCAGCCTTTTAC
The DNA here is from genome assembly GCA_002335545.1 of Apodemus speciosus. Classification (NCBI taxonomy): domain Eukaryota; kingdom Metazoa; phylum Chordata; class Mammalia; order Rodentia; family Muridae; genus Apodemus; species Apodemus speciosus. The sequence continues at coordinate 46,342 of BDUI01012136.1, forward strand.
TCTGAAGTAGTGTTTGTCTTTGATACTGAGGTGTGTGTCCTGTATGCAGCAAAATGCTGGGTCCTGTTTAGATATCCAATCTGTTAGTCTATGTCTTTTTATTGGGGAATTGGGTCTGTTGATGTTAAGAGATAATAAGGAATAGTAATTGTTGTTTCCTGTCCTTTTTGAAGTTAATTTTATGTTCGAGTGGTTATCTTCTTTTGGATTTGTTGAAAGAAGATTACTGTCTTGCTTTTTCTAGGGTGTAGTTGCCCTCCTTGTATTGGCGTTTTCCATCTATTATCCTTTGTAGGACTGGATTTGTGGAAAGATATTGTGTAAATTTGTTTTTATCATGGAATATCTTGGTTTCTCCATCTATGGTGATTGAGAGTTTTACTGGGTTTAGTAGTCTGGGTTGGCATTTGTGTTCTCTTAGAGACTGTATGAGATCTGCCCAGGATCTTCTAGCTTTCATGGTCTCTGGTGAGAAGTCTGGTGTAATTCTGATAGGTCTTCCTTTATATGTTACTTGGCCTTTTTCTCTTACTGCTTTTATTATTCTTTTTTTGTTTAGTACATTTGATGTTTTGATTATTATATGGCAGAAGGTATTTCTCTTCTGATCCAGTCTTTTGGAGTTCCATAGGCTTCTTGTATGTTCATGGGTATCTCTCTTTTCCATTAGGGAAGTTTTCTTCTATAATTTTGTTGAAGATATTTTCTGGCCTTTTAAGTTGTAAATCTTCACTCTCTTGTATACCTATAATCCTTCAGTTTGGTGTTCTCATTTTGTCCTGGATTTCCCGGATGTTTTGGGTTACAAGCTTTTTGCATTTTTGCATTTTCTTTGACTGTTGAGTCAATACTTTCTATGGTATCTTCTGCACTGGAGATTCTTTCTTCTATCTCTTATATTGTTGTTGATGTTTGCATCCAAGACTCCTGATTTCTTTCCAAGGTTTTCTATCTCCAAATTTCTCTCCCTTTGTGATTTCTTAGTTGTTTCTACTTTCGTTTTTAGATTCTGGATGGTTTTGCTCAGCTCTTTCACTTGTTTGTTTGCATTTCCCTGTAATTCTTTAAGGATTTTTGCATTGCCTCTTTCAGACTTTCTGCTAGTTGATCCATGTTCTCCTGTATTTCTTTTCTTTTTACTTTTGTTTTTTAAAATCAGAAATATCTGTAATTTCACAACCCAGCATGAAATCTGGATAACACATGGGCCACACAATTTCCATATTTAAGGAGCCACACTGAGCATGCTATCCTGTTACTTTTAAATGTTAACAATAGGTAATACATTTCTTCCTACAGCAATTTAACTCTTATGACATCATTTTAGGGCTTCATCAAAATGCATTTAAGTAAGCTGAATTTCTTACACTATTAATTACCTAAAGACACTGGTGAGCAAGTTTTTGTTAGCAATATCGCATTTGGCCCTGAGAAGTTTGTAAATTAAAGTTTGTGATCTTTCTGAAATTTTAAAATTCTTGGTAAATTTCTTTTTATAAGTTTTTGTTTTATTTTCTGTGATGAGGTCTCACTGTGTTTGAATTCTTCCAGCTTTGGTCTTCTCATCAAAACACTGTCAACTCAGAGTCCTGGGAGTGCTATAGAATCTTCTAGACTCATTGTGATTCTCTTTCTCTGCTCCCAATACTTTTGCAATACGATGTGGGGATATGATAACAAACATTTACTTATTTTAAAAACATTTTCTTAAGATGTATGGGATTGTGTACATCAGAAGAAGGCATGAGATCTGTGGAGCCAGTTGTTACAGGTGGTTCTGAGCCACTCCATGGGAGTGTTAAGAATTAAATTCTGGACATTTTATAAAGGTCAAGCATCCTTTTTTAATTTTTTTTATTTATTGAAAAGAGAAGTAAATGGAAGTAGAAACACTTTATGATAAAATTAAAGATTTACATGGAAAATATTTCAGATTAAACACATTAAAATTGACAATTTTCATAGAAAATTAAGGAGTAAACTGCTAGACATGTAAAACATTCCTAAACTAATTGAAATATGGGATAGAAACATTTTATGATAGAATTGAAGATTTATGTGGAAAATATTTCAGATAAAATTGTAGAAAAATGTAGAAAACATGCTAGAATTGAAGATTATCATGGAAAATTTTATATATATATAATAATAGTAGGCATAAAAGTATTCCTAAGTTGATTGAAAGTAGAATTATAAACATTTTCTGATAAACTTAAAGATTTACATGGAAA
>BDUI01012137.1:27724-43913 GCA_002335545.1 Apodemus speciosus
GAAACCAGGAAAAGGGAAATGAAATGTAAATAAAGAATATATCCAATAAAAAAAAACAAAACAAAACAAAAAAAGAATGACTTCATGAAATTCACAGGCAAATGGATGGAACTTGAGAAATCATCCTGAGTCATGTAACTCAGTCAGAAAGGAACAAACAAGCTATGTACTCACTGGTAAGTGGATATTAGCCAAAAGTTCAGAATACCCAAGATTAAGTTCACAGACCTTATGAAGCTTAAAAAGGATGACCAAAATGTAGATGCTTCAGTGATTTTTATAAGGTTGAACAAAACATTCACAGGAGGAAATATGTAGACAAAGTGTGGAGCAGAGACTGAAGGAAAGGCCATCCACTGACTGCCCTACCTGGGCTTGCATCCCATATACAGGCACCAAACCTGGAAGTTATGGTGGATGCTGTGAAGGGCTTGTTGATGGAAGCCTGCTATGGCTGTCTCTTAAGAGGCTCTGACAGAGCTTGACAAACACAGAGGTAGAAGCTTGCATCCAACTTTTGGATTGAGCTCAGATGTCCCCAATAGAGTCATTGGAGTAGGGACTGAAGGAGATGAGGGGGTTCCCAGGTTCCATGGAAGGAGCAATAGTGTCAACACACCAGAGCCCCCGAGCTCCTTGGGATTGGACCAACCAAAGTATGCACATGAAGGGACCCATGGTGCTGGCCATATATGTGGCATAGGATGGCCTTGTTGGACATCCCTGGGAGGAGAGGCCCTTGGGCCTAAGGGTGTTTGATGCCCAGTGTATGGGCATGCCAGGGCAAGAGGATTGGAGTGTGTGGGTGAGGGAGTACCCTCATTTAGGCACAGGGGCAGGGATGAGAGACACGCTGTTTCTCAAGGGGAGATCTGGAAAGGTGAAAGTATTTGAAATGTAAACAAAATATCCAATATAAAGAGAGTAGATCAGACACATTAAAATAAAAAAAATCAATATGGCAGTTTCTCTGTTAAAAAAAAAAAAGATCCACCTCAACATTAACCTATACTACTCATGGGTATATACACAAAGAATGCTTTATGCTACTACAGAAATACTTGCTAAACCTTGATTACTTCTGATCTACTCATAATAATCAGAATTTGGAAACAGCTTATTTTCCAATTAATGGATGAAATGATAAAGAAAATGTCATTATACAATTACACGGTGGAGTATTAATCAGTTTTTAAAAACCCCTGAAATCATGAATTCCTCAGGTAAATAGAGTTAGAAACCTTCACCCTGCTTGAGGTATCTGAGTCCTCAAAAGACAAATAATGGCATGTATTTACTTATATGTGAATATTAGGACTTAAGTGCACGATTAATGGGCTACAGTCAGTATAACCACAAAGGATAGGTATAGCCTACAGGACTAGAAAACATGTAAAGCTCGTCCTAAGTAGGGGAAATAGAACACATAATTATTTGGGGTGGATACTACAAGGGACGATCAAATGGGAAGGAGAATAGAAGATAAAAGGGAGGGAACATGGGGAGTGACAGCTGAAATGAAGGGCCTTTTGAAAGATCCCATGGAAATCTAATACAGTAGAGGTTTTTTTTTAAAGTATAAACATGAAAATAGAGCAATTTGGGATTACCAAATAATAGGAGAGACAAAGGCCCAACTAGAAATTTCTTGCCACCAAATAAAATGCCCAGTGCTGGGACTGAGTTGCATGTAAATGAGTTGTTGACCAAAGAAGATTCAAAGAAATCCCCAAATAACAGACTATTTTCAAGGCTATTGGTTGATCTCTGAAAACTGTTAGTAAGTCCCTACTGTGGAAGACAACACCTACATAACTCATTGTTCCTAGAGAAGTCAAGTTGGTGTCAACCTAGAGCTTTCAACCCTGTTCATCACCGTGGAAGATACACTGCAGTATTCCAGAGGACATAAGTAAACACCAAGCGAATTATAGACCTTTCCATCTCCAATGATAACCTACCTGTAAGCTATAGTAGTGCAATATTTGCACAAAGATTATTGGTATAACTAGCCAATATCTAATTAGATTTAAGACACATTCCATGAGGTAAAATCCATCCCTCATATTGCTCTGGTAACCAGGGATGGGGAAATATATTGTCCATGGTCCTAGGGTAAAACCAAATACTACATACTACTAAAGAAATAAAGCAAGAAAAATTTCTAATGATATTCTGCTATACTCATAGATCAGTGTCTTGTTTAGCCATAATTAGAGACATAACCTCCTGCAACAGGTTGAAAAAAATATGCAGACACAGAACTAGCAAATAAGTGGAGAAAGAGAAGTTACCTGGAACACTATGTCCTAAATGAGATTTCTTCACCAAACACTTCCCCTAAGTATTCATGGAGCCTTGAAGAAACAGAAGTATAAATAAGGATAGAAAGATAGAAGACACCAAAGAAACAAGTCCTTCCAGAAACAATAGGGCTGACAGACATATGAACTCAGACACTATAGGAGCATGCACAAAGTCTGCAAAGGTAAAAACCAAATGGGGTTCCAGTACTGAAAGGGGAAGTAGACATAAGACACATCCCCTAGTGGAGAAGAAATCTGTAACTGACAACGCTTTCCAAAGGGGAAAAAAGTAGTTTGGTCCAGGAGATTCTCACTAGGTATATAAAGCACTATTCAGGATAAACTTCATGCCAAATAGAAGATGTCCAACACAAAACAAACTCAGTAGTATTTTGAAGGGTTATTTTCATTTTTCCTCATAAAGCCTTTTCTTGACTTTTTATTTTTTCCCTACAGATCTTTGCTTGATGGTATAAAGTCAGCTTGACACAAGCTAGTTTTCTGAAAGGAGGTAACCTCAATTGAGAAAATGCCTGCATAAATCTAGCTGAAAGGCATTTTATTGTGATCAATGAGGGAGGGCCCAGGATGTTTGGGTTTGTACCATCCATGGTTCTATAAGAAAGCAGGCTCAGCAAGCCACAGGGAAAGAGGTGGAAAGCAGCATCCCCATTTTCTGTATCAGTTCCTGAATACAGGTTTCTGCCCTAATTGTGTTGTTGTCCTGACCACCCTTAATGAGGAACAGTGATACTGAAATGTAAGCCAAATAAACCCTTTCATCACCAAGCTCCTTCTAAAGGTCATGATGTTTTGTCACAGTAATAGAAACCAAAACTAAGACAAGATCTTTCCCTTATGTATTATAATTAAGCCATAAATAAGACAAGATCTTTCCCTTATGCATAATGATTTCCAGTTTTATTTTGATGGGTATTCTCTGGGTTGAAGATGGATTTTCTATCATATATATGTGCTTTTATACTGGCTCTTTTCTTTCCGTTTGTTTCTTTTGTCCTATTCATATATTCAATAATAATAATAATAATAATTATTATTATTATTATTACTGCTACAGTTTAAATACCCACTCATATTCTAATAAAAGAGAGAGAGAGAGAGATACAGAGAGAGAGTGAGAAAGGGGGTTGGAAGACTGGGGTGGGAGGGGAATTGGAGAGATTCTGGGAGAAGTGGGGAAGGGGGGAAATATATTTCATGGACAAAATTCTAATTCCAATAAAATCAAGTAACAAAATTTAAACCTATCCAAAACCAAGAAACTATCAATGTTAGTTTGTTAAAAATAGTATTTACATTAAACAATGATATTAAGTTGATGAATCTAAATTTGCTCTATCTTATTAGGAAAGGAATCAAAATAGATAGTATGTAGTAATTGGTAGAAAAAACATGAAAATAAAGTATAAGTATGTATCATACACAAGTTTAAAAATTTAGTCATGGGTTTTGATACTCTTTGTAGTGGGAGTGGGTGTGTGTCTGCTTTGTTTTGTTTGCTCTTATGACCCTTTTTTTCCTACTAGTTTGTCTTGTCCAGCCTTAATATGAAGGTTGTGCCTAATCTTACTGCATCTTGTTATGATATGTTCAACTGTTATCTATGGGAGACCTGTTTTTTTTTTCTGAAGTGAAATTAGGAGTAGTGGATTTGGGGAAGAAGGAAGGTCAGGGAATGTGGCAAGAGGTAAGCCTGCAACTAGAATATGTTGTATGAGAGAATAAATTGTATAATAGATAGAAGTTTCAAAAGAAGAATATAGTTTGAATTTTATATTAAACATTAATCCTTCCCCCAAATAATTTGACTATTTTTTTTGCAAAATAAAACAATATGAGAGCAAAATCCAGAGAATTTATACTAATCCCATGTTGCCACACAAATTTTGTGAGAAATAAAACATAAAGATGGTACAAATATGATGATTAAGTTTTAGAGTATATGAAGTTCATCTTTGATATGCTTGAGAATGTAGTTCCATTTGTAGGAATATTTAGCTAGGATTCAGGGTACCCTGGGTTTGACCTGCATTACTGAACAGAATAGGAATGGTGTTCCATAGCTGTAATTACAGTTTCGTAGAGTAGAAAGGGGGTCGGGAGCTCAAGATCAGCTCAGCTAAAGAGCAAATTTAAGCCATCCCAGATTTCATGAGAGCTAAAGTATAAAATTACAATATAGTCCTCCATTTAATACAGTGTAATTTATCATATCATGTTTATCTGTTCTTGGCAGCATTTATTCAAACTCATTTAAAGAACAAAGATTTTATGTTGTATTGAGAAAGATGGTTTCTCCTACATTTGTCAGATTTTTTAAATACTGAAGAAACCAAATTTTAATAAAATTTAAATTATGTAATAATCTGTTTGTTTCCATTTATGCTTTGAATACTTAATGCAAGTTATAAGCTATAATCCATGACTTCAACTTCAAAACCTGGGAAAATAGCCTTCTTAGTAATCATCAACAAAGTTTAAATGCTGAAACTAAATATGATCAATGGCTTAAAGGATAGTTGTTATGTTTCCCCTGTTATTCAAGGTCAGCACTAACCCAGAGTAAAATATGCTCTCAGAAGGGGCCCTCTGATTTTATCAAAGCAATTAGCCTTTGGATTAGACAGAGCAAAGACATTCCAGATGAATGGCATTAATCATTGCTTATGATGAAAAGAGGAGATTCATTTTGAGAGAGACATGCTTCCTTTATTTCTACAGGTCAGGGAGATATTGGCCTTTCCTTGTAGATGATAAAATTGATGAGAACAGATTAGAGATTGGAAGCTCTTTATAAGTCTCTAAGAGCAACCCTCACAAAGTCTCATTTGACATTAATAATTAATGGGGGAAGGATGTATGGCTACTTACATGTTCTTACCTACCAGAAAAATATAGCCAACATAAACAAGTAAAAATACTGTATGTATGTGTGGGGGATGACAATACAAAAGTAGAAAAAGGAAGGAGGGAAAAATAATACTAAGGATGCTTTTAAAAACCCTTGTCATATTTGTTTTACATTTACCTAAATTTGTTCTCACTGATGCATACACACACAGATACACACACACACAGACACATACACACACACACAGACACACACACACACAGAGACACACACAAACCCCAAATGAAGTTATGATACTTGGCCTAACAGTGTTATGCTCATTAACCATAGATCATCTAAAAAATAATAATCCAAGCAGCAAGCAGTAGAAACTTCTTCTCAGTTGTTGGTTAGAGAAATCCACAAGACCCACCATAGAATATAGATGATTCCTGTCACCCTGTTTTGCCTCCTTGATATTACTGTAAAACCATCTACTTTCCATACAGGACTCAGAGAATTAAATATGTACTTGACCAAGAAGCCTTCTCCTGGAGGACTAGCTTTCATAGTACAAAAAGCTTCTATGCAAGCTGCCAGATAAGAAAATTCATCAAGAGTCCTACTGAGCTTTGATGCCTATGATCCATAGAAATGATCAGTAATAGTGGCACTCACAACTTTGCACTAGTTAATAGCTCCAAAATTGAGATTAAGGTTCCTTCAACAGGAGATGATTCATGCCTTGTTCTGAAATCTATGCAACCTATGATTGTGGTCATGGACATTAGAGGAATACCTACTATAGCCATTTTACTAGACCAACATAATTTCTAGGTACAATCTAAGTACTTTTCCTTATATTCATGAATAACTTTAGTTTGTATCACTTATCAATGCAGTTTCTATTGCATGAGACAGGGATAACTACAGAAAATACAATTTGTCAAAATGCAGTTGCCTGCGGGCTCCTCTACAATGCAACTTCTGGTCAGAGAACAATGCACAAGAAAGGAAGAAAGATTATAAGAGCTAGAGGACGAGGAATTCTGCAGTGAGATTGTATATCCTAGAAATAACAGAGAAGCTGCATCCATAGTACCCCAATAGTATGTCATGTCTAAACAAGACCCACACAAATAACAGCATTAATAAAAAATTTACCTTGAAAGAGGGAAGTCTCATAGGATCCTACCCTGAAAAAATTACTTGAATAAAATATTGAATAAAAAGAGAGATGGAGTTACTCTTCCCAACGGTCAGACTTGAAGGTGTGTGTGTGTGTGTGTGTGTGTGTGTGTGTGTGTGTGTGTGTGTTGGAGAGAGAGAGAGGGAGAGAGAGAGAAGAGAGAGAGAGAGAAGAGAGAGAGAAACAAAACACTAAAGCAACTCAGCAGGGTTTATAAATCTATGCATAGACATAAAGAAAAACAGGCTATGAATATGCAAGAAAGTGCAGAAGAATGGGAGGAGTTGAACAGAGGAAAGATAAAGTGGGGATAACAAAATAAATAATAGCACCTCAAATAAATGCTGATAAAACCAGTTAAAAATGTAAGTCTACTAAGAATTGATCAAAACTGTCATTCTTACATGTTTCAGGTAGAGAATGTATTGATTTTAGGTCATACAAATAGAGTTGGCCATTCAGATGTTCCTAAGTAAAATGAACATCAAAAATCACACTAGTGACTAATTCCCCAGGTCTCCCAGAGATCCTAATTCTATTAGTTACCTATAAAGAGAGTATTTTAATATCTGTCAAATTCCAGAAAATTACTATGTTCAACTGTCCTAGTTAAAATTCCATTTATCAAGAAAAAATAACATACAAGACAACCATGGAAAACCAATTAAGGACTCGAACTTTAACTTCAAAGTAAATGCTGCATGTCAAATACAGATAAGCAAACCTATGGACCTGTAACTCATAGTTTCTGACTTTGGAATTATCCTAATAAAAGATGTCTTGATAATAATTATGCTTACATTTTTCCTATCTTACTTTGTCTGACTTTATGTAAACATAAGTATAGATCTCTGCTTAGTATCATCCCCACTATTACTGTAAAAGAACTCCATCACAGTTGAATTTGTAATAGTCATCTTCAAACTAATGCTGTTAATCCTTCTACTCCAAGACATGGAAGACTCTTCACTTTTTGTTTTCTCCCCTTGATGTGACTAACCCTGCCTTATTTTATGCCTGCTGTTGTGTTCTTATTGAATTTACCTTTATTCAATCACTATTTGTATTATTGTGAGCATCATTGATTTCTTTTATCCTTTTAATCATTTTTAGTAGTTATATGAACAGGATCCAATGCTGGCCCACTTTCCTCAAAACAAAACCCAAGTAGTCCTATATTGAGGAAGGTTTGAAAATGGAAAGCAGAATGGTCTTAGGGAAATCTTGGCCCATGTCCATGAGACTGTCAAACCCTACCATCTACTACTTATATCTGCAGGATCCAATACTAAACATAACAAGCCTTCACTACTTCACTACATAACAAGCCTTTACCAACATAGGTAAAAAGGATGTTGGGACTATTAGTAGTATCTGCTATTAGTAGTTCAGTGTAAAAGTTACTAATAGAAGAGAATTCTTCCCCTCCTCTACTCCTAAAAGAATACATATTTCGAGACAGGAATATCACAAGTATGATGGGAGTTAGGAATGAAGTATCAAAAAACAACAAACAAACAAACAACAACAACAACAACACCTGTAGCTGGTTCTTAATATACATGTCTCTTGATGGTCAGAAGGCCCCTTTAGGTTTAATAAACTTTGAAGATACATACAGGTTGTTTCTTCTTGCATATAAAGTGTCAGAACATTTTCTCATATGGTATAGTGATGTGGGGGTTTTCATCTTCAAAAAGTTCCTAGCATAATTACAATATTATTTTCGTTGTGGTTTTGACTATGCCTCTCTAGAAGATTATGGGGGGAATTATCATAGATGTGAGGTCTAATCCACCTTGGTTTATGAAGGAAAAGGTTAACTTTACCCCAGAATTGTGCCCCACTTTATCAGCATTCACGGAAACATCTTTAAAACATACAACACATAATCTTTTGTGTTATTACCTCCTTTCTGAGAAATATACTTGAATCTGAAGTGATGTGGCTCTGTTAAATCAACCTCTAATTAAAGTATCTATCTTTTATCTGAATTTCTGAATTTGTGAGGACAGGAAGTAAGGAAAAACAATAACCTAATACCATATGGGTATGCCCACATAAGGTGTTATATAAAGTCAGGCTTAACATCAACACCCAAGCAACTAGTATCTCTATTCTTTTTAATTGCGTTCTTAGGAGGTACTGCTTCCAGCTGTTCCTGCTGATGCTGCTACTGCTACAGTGTAGTCAAAGTATATGAATCTCCAGTGGCTGGCTCCACATCCATGCCTCCTGAAACTCTCTTGATCGAGATTTAGATGATGGTGAAGAAGTAGAAGAAAAACCAAACAGGTGAAGAAAGAAAAATCAAAGCGAGTCAGCTGACTGTTCAGACTTCCCTGTTTTGCTTGTGTTTAAGAAGTATCTATATTTATCAAATACTAAACTAAATCTATCTTCCCAAGTCATGATCACTTATATTTAGCACCAGAATAAATTTTTGCTCCTTATGTGATGACAATTATTGTTTTGCATTGATACTTCCAGTATATAGTTAATATCTAATACATTTAGCTTGCCATAGGATTGTGTGTGTGTGTGTGTGTGTGTGTGTGTGTGTGTGATTTTTTGCTGTTTCACAGGACTATCAGCAGAAAGACTATTTACAGAGGTTTCAAGAAAACTTAAATCAGATTGAACTGTTTTGTTATATTTCTGGTTTGATATTAGACAGTCTTACATGGTTGCCTTTATCATTTGCTCATTAATAATTAATGAAGGATTATTGTGTGCATGTGAATTTTGTGTGTGTGTGTGTGAATTGTATAGCACGCTGTGCATATGACAACACGCTACCTTTGAGATAAGACTCAAAATAAGTTTGTAATGTGCTTCAATAGAGGTATTAATTATGTTAACATTTATTGTGATAATGGACTAAAACCACCTATGGAAATTGCAGAATTCTTTATAAGTATTAATGCCTCAAGGATATTCAGAAAATGGGCATGATATTTACTTTAATAAAACATGCTATAGATCAGTGGTTCACAAACTTTCTAATGCTGTGACCTTTTAATACAGTTCTTCATGCTGTGGTGATTACCCAACCAGACTTTAATTAGAGACTATGAACCATGTGAAAAAATCCATGGTATTAGAATTCAAATATCAAGGCTCAAATAAGGAAAATTTAACTTATAAATATAAAATTTAAGAGCTAGCTTTCTGAACCCTCTGGGCTAAGTCATGTTGTCCTAATCAACCAGCTATTCCAAAGGGACCTCCACCCTCACACTACCTCTATTCCACCTCCATCAGACTCTTGAAACTCTTGAACCACACAGGTAAGTTTTCCTTCCCCCACCCATCTTTCCTGCATTCTGATCCCTCTTGGCCAAGCCAAGCTGTTCTGAGTAGCCTGCCGTCCCAGAGTGATATTCACTATCTTGCCACCTCTGCCTCTACCTTCATCAGACCTGTGGTTCCACTACCCCCATCAGAGTCCTGAACCATATATTTAAGATTCCTTTTCTACACACATCTTTCCTGCTCCCTGAGCCCTGTGGGCCAAGTCAAGCAGTTCTGAGCAGCCTGTCATACCAGCAGGGCATCCATTCTCCTGCCACCTCTCTTCCTACCCTCATAATATCTGAGGCTCCTGAGCCATACAAAACTGCAGGTCTGGAGCCACAGAGCCCAAGGATACCCATCATAGGCCTGACACTTCAGGGCCATGAAGGTTCACTTCCCTCCTAATACTTAATACAATAAGAATATCCAGGGACCAAAATCTTCCAGATGGCTAAAGGCACTCAAAAGATCACAATCAATAAGAACCAGGTCAATATGATACCTCCAAAGCATATGTACTGCCATACAGCAAGCCCTGGATATCCTAACACAACTGAAACACAGGGAATGACCTTAAATTGAATCTTATAAAGATGATAGAGTCACTTAAATCACCAATCAAAGAACATACACAGGTTGGAACTAGGCCTCCCTATACATATGTAGCAGATATGTACTTTGGTCTTCACGTGGGTCTAAAACAACTAGAATAGGGGCTAGCCAAAAAGTTGTTGCCTGTATGTGGGATATGTCTTACTAGTTGGACTGCCCTTTCTGGCCTCAGTGGGAATGGAAATGCCTAGCCTGGAAGAGACTTGAAGTGCCAGGATGAGGAGATACTCAGGAGTGAGGAGGATACTTGCACAGAGAAGGGGAAAGGGATCACTGAGAGGGGGTCCGTGAATGGGATGTAATGTGAATAAGTAATGAAAAAATGATTTCAAAAAGTACAGGAAATGCAGAAAGAAACCTGATATATAATGTAACTTGATTATAGAGATTAAATTGATAGTTCCTAATGAATGTGAAAAAATATTCCAGAATTCATAAAGGAATGATTATAGAAAACTAGAGTGGATGAATCAGGAATGTTGTTTTTTGTTTGTTTGTTTGTTTGTTTGTTTTCTGAATTCTTGGCCAGTGTGAGTAGGATATGCTATGTGTCACATGCTGGCCTGGGCTACAGAATGTGAACCTACCATAATCAAACAAGAAAAGGGTGGGGGAGCAGGAGTAGGAGAAAAAGGAGGACAAGGAGAAGGAGAAGAAAAAAGAGAAAAAGGAGATAGAAAACAAGGGAAAGAAAGGAAATTAAGCACATGATTATGTTTAATATGTTACATCCTTAGTCTTCAGGGAAATGCAAATCAAAACAACCCTGAGATTTCACCTCACACCAGTTAGAATGGCTAAGATCAAAAACTCAGGAAAAAACAGGTGCTGGCGAGGATGTGGAGAAAGAGGAACACTCCTCCACTGCTGGTGGGATTGCAAGCTAATACAACCATTCTGGAAATAGGTCTGGCAGTTCCTCAGAAAACTGGGCATGATACTACCAGAGGACCCCACTATGCCACTCCTGGGCATATACCCAGAGGTTTCCCCATCATGTAATAAGTATACATTCTCCACTATGTTCATATCGGCCCTGTTTATAATAGCCAGAAGCTGGAAAGAACCAAGATGTCCCTCAGTGGAAGAATGGATACTGAAAATGTAGTGTATTTATACTATGGAATACTCATCTATTAAAAACAATGAATTCATGAAATTCCTAGCAAGTGGGTGGAACTGGAGAATGTCATCCTGAGTGAGGTGACCAATCACAAAAAAACACACATGGTATGCACTCACTGATAAGCAGATATTAGCCCAAAAGCTCAGAATACCCAGGAAACAATTCCCATTATCAAATGATGACCAAGAAGAAGGAAGGAGAGGCCCCTGGTCCTGGAAAGGCTCAGTGCAGCAGTGTAGGGGAATACCAGGACAGGGAAGAGGGAAAGGGTTGACCAGGGCACAGGGGGAGGGAAGAGGGCTTATGGGACTTTCGGGGAGGCGGTTCCTGGAAAGGGGAAATCTTTTGAAATATAAATAAAGAATATATTGAATAAAAAGAAAAAGAAAAAAATAATACTAGTAGCTAGGAGCTAGATCTAACTTACAACTATCTTGACTAAACATGTAATTCAAACCAATATGTCATATATAAGAAATAAGAATTTAAATACATCAATATTCCCACAGAATCTATTGAAGTTTTCATAAATTCAGAAATAAGTGAACCCTCAAAACATTGAAAAGGGTGATGAAATATTATGCTAGTCTATTACTTAAGCACTAAACCTCTTTTCCTATGAAGGATACCTGCACCATTTCGAGGGAGATTCTGACTTCCAATTGACATAAAAAGAAAGAAGGAGCCATATTATTTGGACCAGGATGTATAGTAATATGATTACGTTAATTGAGCATAAAGTTCTTTTACCAATGAGATAATATAATAATTTATATGAACTAGAACATACTACAGAGTATATACAAGAGATGGGTGAACATAAGACCTCTACAAGTCTCATGACACTATAAAGGAGATCATTTCAATAGATACCAACTAACAGACACTAACTGAACAATACTAAAGTTAAATACCAAAACCCAGATAAAATCTACTAGAATTTTCTCATCCCTTCTATAAAAGTCAAGAGAAATTTAGGACACATGTTACCTGGTAGGGGTGAATAAGCAGACTGGTGCTGCCTACTGTGGGCCCAAGATGGTTCCTGTGACAACAGAAGATGAGGGGATTTATGACATCATAATGAAGAAGCAAATCAACATGACCATTTCTGGTGCCAGGATGGGCCTATTGCAGACTATTAGGACTTAAAACATGGCTGGAACTGGGAAGGAAAAAGTTATAAAAACAAACAAAAAGAAAAAAAAAACAAGAAAAATTTATAAGCAGAAACATTTTTGTCCCTGAAGTTCTTTTAGACAAGGACATTTCTGGGTCAGAGTTTTGACTGTGGGATAGCAACTTCATCCCTCCACTTGATACATTGTCTTTCTACTGGAGGTAGACTCTATAAGTTCCCTCTTCCCACTGTTGGGTATTACATGTAATATCATTCTGTGAGTCCTCAATGTGTCTCACCTCCCAGATGTTTGCTACATTCTAGAGGGTCCACTGTCCTTCTACCTCTGGAGGTTGCTCATTTCTGTTATTTCTGCTAAAACAGTTGCAGGGACAAAAATTGAGAAAAGGCTGAGTCAAAGGAGGTCCAGTGACCAGCCAAAATTGGGATCGAGCTCAATGGGAGGTTCCATGGCCTAACACTATTACTGATGCTATGCTGTGCCTAAAGACAGGAGCCTAGCATAGCTTCCCTCCAAAAGGACCAACAAGCAGCTGAAAAGAGACAGATGGAGATACTTATACCCAGCCAATAGACAGAAGCAAGGGAACCCTGTGGTTGAATTAGGGAAAGGCTGGAAAAAGCTGAGGAGGAGGTCAACCCCATAGGAATACCAGTAGTCACAACTAACCTAGATTCCCTATATCTCTCAGACACTGAGCCACCCACCAGGCAGCATAAGTTAGTTGGTCCAAAGCCTCCAACACATATATAGCAGAAGACTGCCTGGACTGGCATCAGTAAGAGAAGATACACATAACCCTCTAGAGACTTGAGGCCCCAGGGAGTGGGGAGGCATGGTAGGGTGGAGGGAGAGGGATAGATTAGAGAGTTTTAGGGGAAGGTTAGGGAAATTGGATGACATTTGAAATATAAATAAAGAAAATATCTAATAAGAAAAGAGCTCAGGTAAGTACTTACATGAAAATGTGACATAATCATAATCATACACATGACCATTTACATTTCAATTTAGTATTATTATATCCATTACAGTGGTAAAATTTTATATAATAATGGTCAGAAAGCAGGGCCAATTTATACATAGTACATGAAAAGTTCAACAGGAAGAGCATTGTGAGATAATGGCCTCTCATCTGGGCTTGCACATATTATATGAACAAATTTATTTGTGATTCCTCAAAGAAACAGAACAAATGTTTAGAGCAGTAACATATAAAATATAAAATCTTTTCATTGATTAGTGGCTGACAAAATTGATAATATGTAATCTCTCTCTCTCTCTATGTGTGTGTGTGTGTATGTCTATGTCACAAAGCAAATTTTCCATAGCAAAATTATGAAGCAAAATGTAACATTATACTACTTATAAATTCCAAATTAAGATAAAAAACAACTACTTAGAGTGTTATAATTACACATCTTTTCTAAAGATACTGTAAAGAAGGAACATTTTAGGCAACACAAAATTCAAAATTTAGTATGTACATAATACTAAGTTCAAAAATATGAAATCAGGTAGATTAAAATGGAGGCTTGGTTTCAGGTTATTCAAAGTGTTAATTGATTTAATTATGGTGTCTCATCCATTGATCCTTTTAATTTTTTGATGCCATACTTAAAAACTTACTGCTGACTCCTACTGATTGAATCAGTGGGATATGTATTTTTGATGTTAAGAGATATTAAGGAATAGTGATTGTTCCTTCCTGTTATTTTTGTTGTTAGAGGTGGAATTACATTGTGTGGCTATCTTCTTTTAGGTTTTTTGTAAAAAGATGACTTTCTTGCTTTTTCTAGGGTGTAGTTTTCTTCTTTGTGTTGGAGTGTTCTTGTGTTGGAGTGTTCTGTCTATTATCCTTTGTAGGGTGGGATTTGTGGAAAGATATTATGTAAATTTGGTTTTGTCATGGAATATCTTGGTTTCTCCATTTATGATGTAATTGAGAGTTTTCCTGGGTATAGTAGCCTGGGCTGGCATTTGTGTTCTCTTAGGGTCTGTATGACAATTGCCTAGGAACTTCTGGTGAGGATCTTCTGCCTAGGATCTTCTCTGGTGAGAAGTCTTGTATAATTCTGATATGTCTGCCTTTAAATGTTACTTGACCTTTTTCCCTTACTGCTTTTAATATTCTTTCTTTGTTTTGTGCATTTGGTATTTTAATTACTATGTGAAAGGAGGAATTTCTTTTCTTAACCAATCTATTTGGAGTTTTGTAGGCTTCTTGTATGTTCATGGGTGTCTCTTTCTTCAGGTTAGAGAAGTTTTCTTCTAGAATTTTATTGAAGATATTTACTGGCCCTTTAAGTTGGGACTCTTTGCTCTCTGTTATACCTATTATCCTTAGGGTTGATCTTCTCATTGTGTCCTGGATTTCCTACATGGTTTGGGTTAGGAGTTTTTTTTTTTCATTTTTCATTTTCTTTGACTGTTGTGTCAATGTTTTCTGTGGTATCTTCTGCACCTGAGATTCTCTCATCTATCTTTTGTATTTTGTTAGTGATGCTTGCATCTATGACTCCTAATTTCTTTCCCAGGTTTTCAATATCTGGGGTTTTCTCCCTTTATGACTTCTTTATTGTTTCTACTTCCATTTTTATATCCTAGATGTATTTTTCCCAGTTCCTTCACCTGTTTGGTTGTGTTGTCTTGTAATTCTTTAAGAGATTTTGTGTTTATTCATTAAGGGCTTCTAGTTATTTACTTTTATTCTCTTGTATTTCTTTAAGGGAGTTATTTATTTCCTCCTTAAATTTTTCTTTCAGCATCATGAGATTTGATTTTAAATCCAAATCTTGGTTTTCTGGTGTGTTTGGGTATCCGGGACTTGCCGTGGTGGAATTGCTGGGTTCTGATAATGCCATGTAACCTG
The DNA here is from genome assembly GCA_002335545.1 of Apodemus speciosus. Lineage (NCBI taxonomy): Eukaryota > Metazoa > Chordata > Mammalia > Rodentia > Muridae > Apodemus > Apodemus speciosus. Next base: position 43,120 of record BDUI01012137.1, read on the forward strand.
TTTTTGTTGGTGAGGTTCTTGAGCTTCACTTTTGACATCTGGTTATCTCTGGTGTTAGTTGGTCTTGCTGTCTCTGGCTGGACCTTGTCCTTCCTGTGGGCCAGGAAGCCTGTGTCAACACTCCTGGGAGACCAKCTCTTTTCTGTTGGGACCTATGCAGAGGGTTATGGAATAGCCCCAACTCCCTGAAGTGATCCTGTCCCAGGTGCTCCACTGTCCCTGTACGCTATGCACTCCTGGAAGTCCTGCTTTGGGCAGTTATAGCAGTTATAGCAGAGAAAGTGAAGATCATCTGAGCGTGGGAGCGAGTACATTCCTTGTGAGACCAGCACTCTCCTGGTGGGACCTGTGCATAGAAATGTATTCTTCTTGTATGTTCATGGGTATCTCTTTCTTGAGGTTAGGGAGGTTTTCTCTATAATTATGTTGAAGTTGTTTTATTGTCTTTTGAATTGGAGATCTTCACTCTAGTCTATACCTATTATTCTTAGGTTTGATTTTTTCATTGTTTCCTAGATTTCTTGAATATTTTGAATCAGGAGCTTTTTGCTGTTTTGTATTTTCTTTGACTGTTGTGATAATGTCTTCTATGGTATCTTTTATGCCCAAGATTCTTTCTTTTATCTCTTGTATTCTGTTGGTGATGCTTGCATCTATGACTCTTGATATCTTTCCTAGATTTTCTATCTCCAGGGTTGTCTCCCTTTGTGATTTCTTTATTGTTTCTATTTCTATTTTTATATCCTGGAAGGTTTTGTTCAATTCCTTCAACTGTTTGATTTTGTTTTTTTTTT
>BDUI01012139.1:18887-31843 GCA_002335545.1 Apodemus speciosus
TGTGTGTGTGTGTGTGTGTGTGTGTACTTAATACAGAGTCTCTCCTTGGTTTGGAGCTCACCAAATAGTCAAGGATGGCTGGCCCCAAAGTTCCAAGGCTCTGTGTGCCTCAACCAGTGAGATTATAAAGCCTGTACCACCACAACCAAAGTTGGTTCTTGGGATCAAACCCTGACCCTCACATTTCTGAGTAAGCACTCTATTGAATGAGCTTTCTCCTCAGCCTTGGTTCTGTATTTCTAATGAGCTTCTACATAATTCTGCATTTGCTTGTCTAGGACCTACCCAGGTCCAAGTAATCTGAATAGCTTGTCAGTTTCAGTCAAGAGACTATTTTCCCCAATGTAACTAAATTGGACAATGATGGAAACATGGTTTCAAAATAGGATAGGCAGGCCCAGAAAAGCTCTTGAGGCAAAAATGAAATGTTTGTACTCAAAGGCTGATCCATTGCCTACCCTAGGCCATCAGCCTGAGGTGTGAACCTCCCCAGCCAATCACTCATTTCTGCAATCCCTTTTCAGCCAGGAAAGGCAACTTGGCTTCCTGGGATATTAGGCTGATAAAGGATCAGGAGGAGCAGAGTCAGGTCACTAATCAGCACAAACTTCACTGTGCCAGTGGTGAATGAAGAAGAGAAAAAGCTGAGAGAAGGGAATCACATCCAGTCAGCATCCAGGAAGCCTGCCAGACACTTCCCCATGTGTTACACCATTATTTTTGTGATGGTACTAAAAGACTGGTATTATTAACCTCATTTTCTAGATTAGAAATTTGTAACTCATATGTCAGTCAACAAAGAAATTGTGTGATACCCAGACCCATCTTCTTTCCATTACTGTAGACTGAGAAATGTCAAGTTTTAAGCCAAGCTGATGATGAGTAGTGGGCTGGGGTTCTAAGCCTTCCTTTATGAGTCAGCTTATCACGGCCATGGTGCTGGAGGTTTTTAACAAGTGCCTCTATATCATAGTTGACTCTTTTGTAGTTTATCCACAGGTAGGGAGAAAAGTATTTTCCATAAATAGAAACTATGGAAAGGACACAAGGGTTCAAAAATCATAAAGAATTTTTTGAGGCTCTTTTTATCCTCTGGAACTTACCATTATCAAAGCCAGAAAAAGGGAAATACATTATTCAACTTTGATGTATATTTCCTCTTACTCCTTGGCTGNTTGGAAAGATAGTTTTACAGCTGACTTTCTGGTATTCTTGTACTTACTAATCTTTCTGCCTCCTCTTCCATGATGTTCCCTGAGCTATAGATACAGGAACTGTGATGGATATATTCCCATTGGGGTTGGCTACATTATACTACACTAATCTCTGCATCACTGTGTGCATTTATTAGTTTTCCATAAAGATTTCCACTTGCTATAAAGGCAAGCTTCTTAAATAGAGGGTGACAGCTACATTTATATCTAAACATTTGGAGCTAGAAACTGCTGAAGAGAAAGACCCTGTGGTATCTGTTTTTCTGGGTATTGGTTACATCACTCTGYGTAATCTTTTCTAGCTCCATCTCTTTACCTAGAAATTTCATKTTTCTTTACAGCTGAAAAGTATCTCATTGTGTATATGTACCATATTTTTATTACCCACCTAYCTGCTGAAGGACATTTAGTTCGTTCCCTTTTCCTAGCTATTGGGWATAGAAMRTCTGTGAACATGGCTGAGCAAGTATCTGTGAAGTAGGATGTCCAGCAGATGGACATAAGGCAGAGKAGGCTACCTGGGTTATAWGGTARATTTATTCTTGTGTTTTYAAGGATTCTCAACACTTGAGTCTCCTGTGTTCTTCTYCTTCTTAAACWTTCTACTACACATTGTGGGCTTTGTGGACAATGGGGTCTCTGTTTCTCTGTTRTAGCTCTCAGCTCTATAGTTGTGCCAYAAAAATGTAGAAATGAAAAATGTAGCTATGTGACACTAAAATGTGCTTATAAAAGTAAACAGGGTACTAAACTTGGTCTCCTGATCATTGTTTGATAACCTTTGAGTTTTTTAGAACGTAAGTCTTCTGAGGGCAGAGTCTTACCTCAGTAGGATTCTCAGTGCCAATCATCAGTACTTAGCATCTAGTAGCATTTTTATGGATATAATTTCTTTTTTCTGTCTGTCTGTCTGTCTGTCTGTCTGTCTGTCTGTTCATCTATTTATTTAATGTGTATAAGTGGTTYGTTTGTATGTATGTCTATATCTTATGCCCAAGGAGGCCCAAAGACRGCATTGGGTTCCCTGGGACTGGAGTTAAGGATGGTTGYGAGAGACCATGTGGGTRTTGAGTATTGATCCCTAGATGTCTGGAAGAATAGCTAGTGATGCTAACCAATTAGCTATCTTTCTAACCCCCTTATAAATTTATTTTTAAAAGTAAGTGTTGTATTAATAAATTTACTACCTCAGGAAATAGGGACTACAAAAANTTGAGTATTGATCCCTAGATGTCTGGAAGAATAGCTAGTGATGCTAACCAATTAGCTATCTTTCTAACCCCCTTATAAATTTATTTTTAAAAGTAAGTGTTGTATTAATAAATTTACTACCTCAGGAAATAGGGACTACAAAAAYGTTCAGAGAATTAAATCAGGAAAGTATGAACTATTCAATCCATAGTCCCATTTGCAAACATAGCATAGGATTGTTATTATCATTCCATATCAGAACACTTTAAAAATAGTGTGAGAACTGAAAACATAWTTTAGTTGATAGAGCTCTTGTTTAGAGTTTATAAAGTCCTGGAATTGATACCCAGCTATATATGCAGTGGGTATAATGGCATAAGCTTGTAATCAAAACACTTGGGAGGYAGATAGAAGAGGATTAGAAGYCCAAGGCCTTCCTTTGTTGCATAGTGATTTCAAAGSCAACCTTTAAAAAAACAAAATAATATTTGAAAAAATAGAGAGAGGAAATAGAAATAGGCAGAAGCTTTCCAATTGATAGTGGAAAGAGCCGTGTGATGGAATTCTGTCTTTTRCCCTTCTGAACTTAGAGTGGGACAAAGATGAGGATCTGTGTTGACATAACCTAAAGCAAGTTTTAGAGAGTGAAGAATGGAAAGTCTGTGTTTGTGTGGCCTAACTCACCTTGATCTGGGGAGCAACACTGAGTATGCTTAAGGAAAAACTGAAAACTACATGGAAGACAGCCTCAGAAAACAGCCATCTGAACAGAGCCTCCACATGACCAAAGCCAGGTCTTAATGGTCACCATGTATCTAAAACAGTGTATCTCCCACGTGTATGGAAGGATTAGTGGTTAAAAGCATTTATTGTTCTTGTTAGATCCTGGGTTTACATGGTATATAACAACCTTCTCGAGTCCCAGAGACTCCAACATCTTTTTCTGCTCTCTGGGGGCACTGAACATATATTGTGCTCAAACATTTATACAGGCAAAATCAGCTCAGTCTTGAGTCACCTGGAGAACCTTCAGAGTGGTAATCAGGAGAAAGCTTTCTCAGTCGTTAGCTTGGACCACACAGTTCTGAAACCTGGAGAAACTGAGGCCTTCTTAAAAGATGCCAGAATAAGGCAGACACCATTCCTTCATTCATATATCATGAGAACATGACAGCCCTGCTCCATGGGCTATGCTCTGTTCATTTAAAGAATGCTGGTGCTTAAGAAGTCTTGTGCTTGGCCCTGTGGTTACCTGTTTGAAAGTCTTAATGATTATTGAAAGCTCTTCTCCATGTTTACTTCCTTGTAAGACACTAAACTAGACAAGAATGGTATTTTTCCATGACCAAACTAAGAAAGCTTGGAATAAACTTCTTACCCTAAATCACCTAAATTTTAAGTTTTTCCAAGAAACAGAAGAGAATTTTAAAGTATTCATTAAGCCATAGGAAAGTAAAGGAATTTGACTATGCTCAGATCCCCTTTCTTTACTAAGGGGGGGGGGGAAGGAGAGAGAGAAAGAGAGGAGGAGGAAAGGAGAGGAGAGGAGAGAGTAAAAGAGAGGGAGAGAGAGGACTAAAGAAAGATAGCTAGATAATTTCTAGCAGATGAATTGAACATCATAATTGAGTTTTAATTCTTCTTGAAAATATGAAAAAAAGATGAATCCTCAGTCTCTGAGTGATTTGTCCAAAATTATTTTGTGTTGGAGTGAGGCACTGAGGGTCATTTTGGAGCGCCAGGGAAACTCTCTAATTCATATTCCTTGTATGGCTCTTGTGAATTAAACAAAATCCATTTATATGCAAGAACTCAAAGCTTTAGGTCCTAAGATCAGGACTTGGTCTTTTGAATAAGCAGRTTGTGCAATGTGGGCTGCCTTCTCAGAGAGAGGAAATGAGGCCAGACTGAGGCTACTAGGAGGGTGTTGGACTAGGGGCCATGCCCAGTGGCAGCTAACAGAACAGCCACACACTTTTGGGATGAAACAGAAATCATCATCACTCCAGAAGACTGAGAAATGAGCATGGAAATACTCGGCCCATAATGATGCTATTTTCAGGAGACTGCATACTGTATATACTGTCAGGTCAGAGAGTGCTAACTGACATGCGGACTACAGTTCTTTCACAGGGCAGAAGAACAAGGAGGCTTTATTTGCATGAAGGGGCCTTTCTTTACTCCCTATAAGTCTTCAAAACTTCAACTCCTTAGATATTATCACTGGGACCCTGATGACAATAGGACATTGGGTTATGAAAATTGTTCCAGTACTTATGGGCAGCATACTGAAAACCGATGATGTAGTTCCAGGAAGAGAGTTGCCAGAGACCGAACAGCCATGAAGGGTAGATAGTATGTGTGTCATGGGCTACAGTCTGCATTGTCTTTCTGCAAATACTATTTTGAAGTAATTCAGTAAGTCTCTCAAAGCAACCATGTTGGGAAAACACACACACGGTCATATCTTGACCCTTGTGTTGATCTTTAATATCCCCTGCTGTTCTAATGGGCATGTGAAATTCCTTAACCTTGCCACTAAATGCCACTGTGGTCCAGTCATCACATTCTCCATGTTTACCTCTGACCTTGGTGGTTTTCACTTCCCAGCCTTATTTTGAACTTTTCTTCAGCCAGAGCCATCTTTTCTTTCCTCATCTTTTGCTTGGTGATTATTTCTTTCCTCTTGTAAAATCCCATTAACCCATCCAAATGCAATTTTTACTTCATCGTTTGGCTCAACATTTTAGCTCATTAATACTTCTGTTAATGATCCTTTATTGCTTTGCTATTTAATGTGCAATCTGTGGGTTCAGTTAGGGAAGAGCCTGGGAAAATTTCTTCCTCCCTTCTATCCTGAAGTATAATTGTAGAATAATTCTAAGGGTGAACAAGGCAATAAATGAGTATTTTCTAGATTGTACTTCCCAAGGACAAAGGGTCATGCTTTCTTGTATATCACTTACACTTTGTGTGGTATCTAGTACTCAGGAAAAATTCAATTTCTGCATTGTTTACAGAATGAACATGTCATCAAAGGAGCACATTTTTATTCTTTAGAAGTTTTTATACTCAGCAGAAAGTAATGACCTTAACTAGAAATACTGAGGCAACATAAAGGCTAGCTTTAGATAGCATTCAACCAGCTTCAACACAAGAACCTTTAGGCATCTCATAATTAATCGTGAGCTCTTAGACATAGGGGCATAAATTGATTTTATTAATGCCACAGCTATGTGTGAAATAATTTTTAATCTTAACTTGATGCACTGTAAATAACCTTGGAAAAGAGTACCAGTGAGGGGCTGACCAGATCATGTTGACCTGTGGGCATGTTTGTAATTAATTATATTAGTTGATATGGGACGAATCACCTACTGTTRATGGGACCATTCCTTAGGAAATGGATTCTGAATCATGTAATGGTAGAGAAAATGAGAAGAGTACCAGCGTGCATCCATTATTTTTCTCTGTGCTCTCAACTGTGGATGTGACTAGAAGCTTCGGGATCTTGTTTCCTTGACTTTCTCATGACTACTGACTGTAACCTGGAACTATGAGTCAATGTAAACTTTTCCTGTAAGCTGCTTATGTTAATGTACTTTATCACAGCAGTGAGAAAAGAAACTAAGACACTATATACCCTGTTAATCTTGAGTAATATTGGTTAATAACCATTGTCCTGGAGTTGTTACTCATTATTTTCCTTGCCATATCCTAGCTTAGAAAATAAATTATACGGCCACCCAAATTGCATGCTAAGTGATATGCATGAGTCAAATCATTAATGTTTCCACAGAGACCAGAATGTGATATCATCTGATCAAGTTTGTCATGGATTGCTGAGAAACAAGAGATAAGAAAAATGCTTATATGTGTTGAAGCATCAATAGATAAGAACAAGAAGTTGATTATTAGAGTATCCATGTGTCTATGGCCAGCAGGAAAGTCTTGAGAGAGATGGGACACAGAGAGTAAACAATGGCTGCTACTTGCAAAAGTCAAATGCCACATCCATCCATGGCCTCCAGGGATGGACCTGACTGGGGTGGTGAGAGAATAAAGACAGACAGATGTATGCACAGAAATCTGGAATTAGGTGACTTGGAATCTGCTGGAGAAATCACAGCACATGAAGCTCAGCATGTTTATTATATAGAGTTGAAGAGAGAGGCATGTTTATTGCATACACCCCAACAAGTAGGCATTGCTGTTATACACAGATAAAAGAAGGAGGCCGGGTTTATGGTATACAGCTGAATAAGAAAACAGGTTTAGCTAACCTTGGTAGGAACAGTCTCTGGGGGGCCATGGCTTTCAGGTCATAAACATCCAGGGGGAGAAAGTGATGGTGAACATTTTCTGCATTCACTGTCAACATTCATACTCAGTTCCCTGAGGAGGAGATTGCATTTTCCCTCTGAGCTCCAAGTCAGAGAAGTGTTGACATTTCTCTGTGGGTCTAAGGCTCTGGGATCTTTGACACGGACATGGCATGTCAACAGCACACATGTCACTCAGGACTTCACCCATAGATTGCTCGCTCCCCACAGTCAGGGCTTCTTAGTTTTCACCAAAGCATCTGGAGCAATCCTGCCCTGGCTTGTGCATGTTAGTTCTTTCTTTCCTATTTTACTGCTTTGCTTCTTGTGTTCACAGCTACTTGCATAGTATTTTTCTCTGTACACAATTATCGCAAGTTAATTTTTTACACAATTATCTCAAGGTTATTAATCCTCTATCCTCTCACAGGGATCTTACTTATTTAAATGCACACATACTTTAGGGTCAATTCCATTGCTGTACTACTTACTAAATAATGTAATCCTTCTCAGCTCCCCTCCCAACCCTGCCATTGGTACCATTTGCCTTCAACTCTAAGCAAATAGAATCTACCAGAATGATATATTAATATTCAACAGGAGAACAGAGACTGCTTGCCAGTAACCTTGGTGGGAGTGAGTCTGAGAGAAAGAGAAATGGCTAGCTATGGAACCAGGTACAACCAGGCATAAAAAGTTACCTGTGGGAGAATGTCTGTCTSTAAACCAGAGCAAAGAGAATGACCCTTTACTAGTGACCTTGTCACTGGGACACATGGCTCTGACAGATTGTATGGAGAAGGGTAGACTTCTGAGGTTACTGGATATGTAATAATTTATCAGCTCGCTCTCCATGCTAATAATATGATCTTTGTGGTAGTGGTATGAGAAGATGCTGTCTCTCTCCAGGTTCTGTCCATCTGTACTCTTCCTGAAGTCTTGGAATGGTGGATTCTGTGCCAGGTACAGGTACAGGTACGTTATATAAGCCACAGCAGACTGATGATCAASGCAACAAGAAAATTCTTAGAAGTCAGGATCATTCTACAGGGTCTAAAGACTTGTATGGCAAAAGCAGACAATGTACAGAGCAAAATACCACATTGATCTGGAAATAAGACTACATATTGTAAAGAAACTTTCAAGGGTACTACTATTCATTATTTGGCCTCTGAGAATAAACTTGAGGAGGGGCTGAGGTACCAGATCACTTAAGTATCATGGTGCCAATTGCAAGCTGGCCACAAGGAAGCAGCATCTCTCCCCCTTTCCTCTGCCCTTCCTCTGTTCCTTCTTTCCTCCAACCTGTCACTTGAAAGTTGAGTAGATATTCTTGCAAAGCATTATAATATATTACAAAGGTTCATGAGTTTGTCAGTATATCTTAAATGTACTGAATAGGAGTATTCATTACTGTTTTCTAATTGTAAGGCTGGGAATTTTCTTGGATAGTAGACATTTGATTTATCTGAGTCATCCTTGAACCAGACATTAGCAATGTCCATGGCTCCTTGGTTATTTACTTTGGAAATATCTTTCAGATTTCATATTTGAAAGTTTATTTTAATCTAATACGGCCTTACTATTTAGAGTGTGCTTTACTCCACAAAACTGAGCATATTATTTTCCTCTACGGCATTCCCTGGGAACCATAGACATAAAAATGTACACACACTTTTAATATCCTTTGGTGCTTGCAGGGTTTCACATTTCTTTTGTTGTGTGCTTTGCTGTTTTAGTTTCTTTTTTGTTTGCTTGTTTTGTTTGTTTGTTTGTTTTGAAGGTTGAGTAAGAGTGGATACTATCAGAGAACTGAATGAAACAACAGAGAAACAAGAAGTTAGGTTGTGGAACCTAATGGTGGTGTCATGAAGCAGCTTAAACATAGATGGCCTGACCGAGCAGAATCCAGGCTCCACCAGGAAACACAGATTCTCTTGAAATCACCAAGGTCATCAGCCAGGATGTTAGGAGAAGAGAATCTACATTGTGAAAAGACCAAGGCCTTTGCTGTGTTGGTGTGGCTCTCTTCTGTTCTCTTCCCTGTACTCTGGACATTGGGATGGTGACTGATGACAGAGACTGAGCTCTGTTCTGTCTACTCTGTCAAACCTTGTTTCTTGCTTGATGCTTTTGTCAAGGCTTTTTTCCATGGACACCTGTTTGCCTGCTCCTCTCAGCTTTGCTCTTTTCAGCACTGAGATCAGATATAATCTTAGTGTGTGGATATCAACAAAGCCTGTACATCAACACATTTTTTCCAGACTTTTCAAAGTATGAAACTCAACAGCAGGTGTTGCTGAAGCCTGGACAAYTTTTCCACTGAAGAAAGAGCTTACTCAYRGATAATCCCTGGCTCAGTGTAACTTATAAGCATGAATGTTAATTCTATCAGTTGTAGGGGAGCATATGTTTGAAAACAGGAAAGGGTTAGCTTAAGAGCACCCTACCTAGGAAGTGATGCCAGCACTCCACACCCTTGTGTTCAACCTTGCTGTATATGAATGAAGAAGAAAAGAAACCTTTTTTCCCCCCTGGGTTCTCAGGAAACTGTGTGAGTAGTATTACTTGCTCAGAAAGGCTGATCTATGACCTTTTAATTACTCCTGTGTCTAATCTTTAGAAATGACAACTCCTGTAATTGATCATCCTTTACTTGCTTCTATTTATTTTGACGTGTATATGTCAATTTATCTCATCAGATAATGGGATCAGATGAGAGCTATCCCTAAGCTTTGCTTGRTACAGCTTAGGCTAAGCCCAGAACATTTCTTTCTCTGGTTTAACTATCTCTAGGCTTAGTTCTGGAAGCTTCTAGCCAATCCAATCTTCCAAGCTGACTGATTCAATCTGGCTTCTGTTGGTTTCTGACTGAACTTCTCTGCCAGGCCTCACACTAACCTTGGCAACCTGTTCTAATCTTCTGTCTTCTCATTCTTTGGCTCATTGTGTCATCACCTGTGTCTAGCTTGTTTTCTCTGCAATTTGTCCCAGTAAACTGCCACATACACACATACACACATACCACCACCATCTGTCTTGTCTCTCCTCTTTCTCTCTTCCTGTGCTGCTCTTATTTCGTTTCTCATTCCTGTACTGTTCTTGTGAGAGCTGAATATATCCTGTTTCTCTCTCATTCTGTTAAATCTTTCTGATTTGTTACTTTGTCTGGCTCTCAATTAGATGTCACTTTCAAACATGGCTGCTTCCTTATATAAATTAACCTTTCCTTTATTGTGTGTACTAAGGGCATGTCTGTATTCCACCAGAGTATACTATAATCTAGAGCATGTTTACATTTCAGATGGACCTACGCAGACCATCCACATAGACCTAAAAAGGCTATGTGATCCCTTGTTAGGGCAACCATGTTTCTAGATTAAAATTCCTCTACAGATATGCTACTTCTGATTCTAAGAATGCCTTTCTTTTTCCGCTAGTTGACCTATCAAAAAAATGCCTAATCTATCTTTTCATGCCCCGTTTAAAATCTTCTCTATAGAACTTCCATCATTTTCTCAGCTTGATAGAGGAGATGCCTGTTCTGCTATTCTAAATTGCTTTCTATATTACTCACCTTCAGTATTTCATCACATATTTTTTAAAAATGATCACATGTTGGGAACCCTCTCAGGACATAGGAAAACAGTAATGAAATGAGTGGTAGGCTTCCTAAATTTCAGAAATATCTGATCACACATGTGACATTGTATACTCACATATATTTGTTCTGTGTATGACAGGAGAGAGGTTTCTGGAGTTAGGTTGGCTGGGATCACATTTGGCCATACCACTTAATGGCTGCATAAATAGACTACTATTTATGTGCTCTTGACTCTATGGTATCTTAACATCCTTTTCTGTAAAATGGGCACAGCAGCAGCAGCATTCGATGAGTTACCATGAGGATAAACTGAATTGATGATCACAAATTTCTAAAATGCCTAAAATGCAGAAAGCATTTTAAAATATRACTTAATATTTTAATAGCTGCTCTTTCCTCAGAGGAGGCTCTTTATTTTATGTTTTGTGTATTCGAAGGACTTGATGTACATGGACAGGCTCCAGTCAGATATAGACAGGGCAGGTAGCACTAGAGATAATCAGATGGCGGGAGGCAAGTTTAAGAACGTAAGCAACAGAAACCAAGATTACTTGGCATCATCAGAACCCAATTCTCCCACCATAGCAAGTCAAACAAATCAGTGATCTTCCTGTACTCAAAGGATAAAAAGGCTGAGAAAGAAWTTCAGAATAGTCACACATATAATATAAAATACCTTGATGTGAATCTTACTAAAGAAGTGAAAGATCTGTATGACAAGAGCTTCAAGTCTCTGAAGAAAGAAATGGAAGAAGATATCAGAAGATGGAAAGATCTCCCATNACTTAATATTTTAATAGCTGCTCTTTCCTCAGAGGAGGCTCTTTATTTTATGTTTTGTGTATTCGAAGGACTTGATGTACATGGACAGGCTCCAGTCAGATATAGACAGGGCAGGTAGCACTAGAGATAATCAGATGGCGGGAGGCAAGTTTAAGAACATAAGCAACAGAAACCAAGATTACTTGGCATCATCAGAACCCAATTCTCCCACCATAGCAAGTCAAACAAATCAGTGATCTTCCTGTACTCAAAGGATAAAAAGGCTGAGAAAGAAWTTCAGAATAGTCACACATATAATATAAAATACCTTGATGTGAATCTTACTAAAGAAGTGAAAGATCTGTATGACAAGAGCTTCAAGTCTCTGAAGAAAGAAATGGAAGAAGATATCAGAAGATGGAAAGATCTCCCATRCTCATCAATTGGCAGGATTAATATAGTAAAAATGGCCATCTTGCCAAAAGCAATCTACARATTCAATGCAATCCTCATYAAAATTCCAACTCAATTCTTCATAGAGTTAGAAAGAGCAATTCTCAAATTCATTTGGAATAATAAAAAACCCAGGGTAGGGGGCCAGCTCACTCGGCTTGCAGTGGAGGCTGCATCTTGCCTCAGGTCATGCAGACAGCTGGCATCTGGGGCCAGGGGTGTGGACAGAGTCCGAGTCTAACATCGACTACCCTGTGAGGCTCTTGCCTAGACCCAGAGCCAGATCAGCTTGGCAGGGGATCTCTGCACTGACCCACGCAGCCACCAACACGCTCGGTGTCTGTGCCTGGATTACAGTGGAGGCCACCATCGCCTCTGCACACTACAGACAGCTAGCAGCTGGGGCCAGGTACGTGGACAGAGTCCAAGTCTAACATCTGACTACCCTGTCAGACAGACTCTTGCCTGAACCCAGAGCTCGGCAGGCTGTCACCTACAGTTCGGGGGCCAGCTCACTCAGCTTGCAGCAGAGGCTGCCATCTTCCCTCAGGTCACTGCAGACAGCTGGCAGCTGGGGCCAGGGGCTTGGACAGAGTCTGAATCTAACATCGACTACCTCATCAGGCTCTTGCCTACACTAAGAGCCAGATCAGCTCAGCGGGCCACCAACTTGCTCAGGGGTCTGTGCCTGGATTACAGCAGAGGCCGCCATCTTGCCTTGGGGCACCACAGACAGCTAAACAGATAGAGCCCTGTGGACTGAGAGTGCCACCATCTAGGCTCCAGCAATCCAACCAGGGAAGCTCCTGCAGGGAATCCCGTGGTTAGACAGAGCCCCGAGACCCTCCACCATCTTGGAGCTGGTAGCCCAACCAGGTTACCATAGAGAACCAACAGAGGAGCCCAGGTTACCATAAAGATCTAACAGACAAGCCCAGATCAGTGGAGAAAAAGATCTGATTCTTAAGAGCTGGGATCTAGGCAGGCCAGGAGGCGGGAGGCCAATTGCGTGTCCAGCAGCAAGTTGGGAGGAGCCTTGGGTCCAGCCCAGCAGAGCTAAGGAGGAAATTCAGAGCCCAGTAATGGAAACCATCCAGTCTCCACCTCGGGAGCACGGTCACCCTCTGCAACAGCAGGGAGACACGCCAGGCACAAAGGAGCTTCAAACACCAACCAGTAACAACAAGACGACTAACTCCAGAGATAAACAGATGGCTAAAGGCAAATGCAGGAACATTACTAACAGAAATCAAGGCAATATGGCAGAATCTGAACCCAATTCTCCAACCAAAGCAAGTCCTGGATACCCCAAAACACCAGAAAAACAAGATTTGGATTTAAAAGCACTGGTCATGATTCTGCTAGAGGAACACAAAAAAGACATAAACAAATCTCTTAAAGAAATGCAGG
>BDUI01012147.1:28794-40184 GCA_002335545.1 Apodemus speciosus
TTGAGGTTGACCTCGACTTTCTGATTTCTGCCTCTACCTCCTCAGTACTGGGTGGGATTACAGGTGTGCACCACTAGGTCCAGCTTCTGTGGCACTGGGCAAGGCATGCTGGGCTCTGAGCATGCCAGGCGGGCTCTGTGCCAGTCAGCCCCACCCCAGCACTGATGGAAGCCGTTAAGTCCATGCTGAGTCACTTACTGGGTGTTCTCTACTAAACACTTTGTGCCTTTATTTTTGTGTTTTTTTTTTTTTTTATTGTTGCATGTGCACATGTGGGCAGGTGTGTGCCAGGGTGTATGAGAAGGTCATAGAGACAGCTTTCAGAAGTCAGTTCTCTCCTTCCACTGTGGCTTCCAGTGATCGGAGCAGGTGCTTTTATCCAAGGAAGCATCTTGGCTGGCCCGTATGTTGTATTGCATTTAAACGTTAGTACCTGGAAGTAGGTGCCCTTGCCATCTGTGTTTTAGAGCTGAGGAAACTGTGCCCAGACTGAACGTGAGCTCTCTGGGGTTTCTGGATAGCATGCAGGGGCCTGGACTTGAGCCTGGTATCTAACGTCTGTGCTGTCATTATAGCAGCCTTTCCTTTCTCCTCCAGAGTTAGCTGAACTTGAGGTCCTCTGCACCTCAACCAGTTTTCCTCTTCCTTTGCCAAGCTGTCTCCTGTTGCCTTCCTGCTTGCTTTAAAATATGCAGAACACGAAACCTAGAAAGTCATACACTTTGCAGCCTCTCTGTCTGGCTTCCGCCSGCTGGCCTTCAAAACGGGGCCTGCAGAGATGGCCAGCATGCTGTTACTAGATGCCGGTCTTTGGATAATCACAACTGGTGCTCTAAGCAATAAGCATTCTAATTGCAATTCTGTTGATGCTGATGGAGGTRTGGATACTAGAATGTAAGGACAGGGAGTGCTCAAAGTTGAATCTCAMCACTGTGTGCCCAGCGCTTACACATAGCACTAGCATACTCTAGCTATGTTGAATATACAAYGGTATTTATCATCCRGCCTTTCATGGGATGTTTTCCAMMTCTTCAGGAGAAATCAGTTCAATGGAGCTTGAGATTTTTAGAAGTACAGATAAGGGGCAGAAGGGGCCTGGAGCAGTGAGTGTGAGGACTGTGGAGACAGTTTGTGACCACTGTCACTTGCAAGTGGGGCTTTGTAAATTGGTCAAGTATTRTCGTGTGATATGAGCAGAGGCAAGAGAAAAAAGTGGTGCCTGGCTTCTGGGTACACGGCAGTTAAACTTCAGACTTATTCTGACTAGTCAAGTTCACATGCCAATCACATACAATGTCATTCTGTTAGTGCATGGGCAGTTATCAGGAATCAGGAAAGAAATGTGGGTCAGTGGCTGAATGACAAGATGACAAGAACATCTAAGCCCCAGGGCCAGTTCTGCAAAGGATCACTCAAAACAGGGAAATTATGCAGGCAGTAACTAGAGCGGAGGGGCTGGGAAGTGAAGGTGTTTAGGGATTACAAACGAAAGTGAGAGAATGGCATAGGTTTTTGTGTTCACTGTGTAACTCTTTTCTGGGCATATGTGAGCATCTGTTCACACCAGAAAGGACACCAATGAAGACAAAAGAAGTGACTCCATCCAAGTCCAACTTGGTAAACCACTGAATTCCTTGGGGTTACTTACCAGGATTGTAGACGAGGGGTTCTTAGAACAGGGTGATTCGAAGGCAGGTGCCTCACTAAAACGCCCACCCCAGCACGGCTGGYACCTCAAGGAAGCTGCCTTCTTCAAGCTRTCTGAATGACTTTCGGGTAATCTTCTCTTCTAAGCCATCGTTTCTGCTCGTATAACCTTGAGGAGGGTCCTCAAGCATCTTGTGTTTTARGAGCTTCTTGGGACTTGTGAGTCTCATGTACTTCCTGAACCTTGTGGGTTTTATTTCCCGAATCTTAAAGAGCCCCTGTCCGGATCAGAATATTTGAAGTTGGAGGAAATATCAACGCAACACTATTCAGTTCTCCCTCCCCACCCTGAAGGCTAATGAGAGCAAAGATTCAGAGATGACTCAGGTTAGCCATCTCATGTCTGCTCCACAGTGGAGATGGCTAACACTGCTTCTGAACTACACAGGCTGTGTTCATTCACCAGCTTCCCAGCATCTGATTTCGGGGGTCCGTGTGAGAGCTCTGAAGAGTTGAGGGAGGTTTTGATCATCAGCCCATTATCTCTAATCAGGACGAGAGCTGTGATTTGAACCTGTCACATTTGCCAGGTTTAGTATCATAAAGTTATTAATGCTTTTTTCTTTTCTTCCCCACTCACCCCACTCCAGGATTATGAAGAAAGTTGTTGGGAACCGGTCTGGCTGTCCAACTGTAGGAGACAGAATTGTTGAGCTTATTTATATCGACATTGTGGGACTTGCTCAATTTAAGAAAACACTAGGACCATCCTGGGTTCATTACCAGTAAGTACTGCATGCCAAGACCTTTCTCCTCTAACAGGGATTGTGCTGATAGGCTTTTTTTAAAGGGTAATTAAATATTACCTTATGAATTGTATGGAGTATACTTCTCATTCCTAATAAAATTCAGGTTATTCCCACTGACTCTATGCTTCCTGGGATTGTTTATTATTTATATTGATGTTCTGAGAATAGGAACATGTATCTAGCCAGGCAAAATGGCAAACATCTTGAATTTAAGCATTAAGGAGGCTGAATCAGGCAGATCTCTGTGAGTTCAAGGCCAGCATGGTCTACATAATGAGTTCTAGGACAGCCAGAGCTACATAGTGAAAACCCTATCTCAAAACAAAGACAAACAACAACAACAAAAACTTTACCCATCCTCATTTATCTTCCCCAGCACCTAGCATCCCTCTCTTTGTATACCTACGAGGATATCATGTATTTAATCAAGTGACTTTTCTTATTTAATTGTGTATGTGTGTGCGTTTGTGTGTGTGTACAGGCACTCCACAGCATATATGTGGAAGTCAGAGAACAGCCTTTGAAGGTTGGATCTCACTTTCCACCTTGATGAGGCATGGTCTCTCTTATTGTTTCTGCAGCTACATAGCTTACTCCATGTTAACTGCCCTGTGAGCTACAACAACTGATTATTTTCAATGCTAAGGATAGGGTGGAACCCAGGACTTATGCTGGACACTATCTAATACACTACATTCGAGCCCCCTTTCTATTTGTTTCTTAATTGTGACTAATGGGTAGAAATATTCTTTATGTGGTCTTCTGTGTTAATTTTCTGTCAATTTGACAAAATATCTGAGCAGGATACCCTTATAGGACACAAGTTTTATTTTGGCTCATGGTTTCAAAGGCTCCAGTCTATCGTGGTAGGGAGAGCCTTCTGGGGCAGCTCATATTGTAGCAGTCAGGAAGCAGAGAGAAAAAATGCCTTGACTACAGGATTTCTCTTTCTTCCATATTCTGTCTGGACCACCCTCCTCCCTCCAGCCCACAAGATGGTGCCACCCACATTCAGGGTAGACCTTCCCTTTGGTTAATTCTCTCTGGAGATACATTCACAGACACATTTAGATGTATGCTTGTCTGGTCTCCTTGGCATTTCTCCAAGTTCAATCAGGTTGTCAATCAAGATGAACCATCACACACTCTAACTAATCCAATCCATGAATAGCCTAAAGTAGGCCTTTATCTTTCCCATGAGTTATGTTTAGTGTTTTTTTAACTTTAAACCTCCAAGATTATTTCAGACTGGAAGTCCTTTACAAAGTAATGAGAAGTGAAAATACAAAGAATTTCAAAAATYCAAAGTCTAGTGATATCCATTCTGTATAAAATCCCCTTTCAAACTTTCCCCCAGCAGCCAAGAATTTCTCATTGGGCAATGAAATATTTATAGCAAAGGAACTGATAGGACCAAAACTGTAGGAAGGGTTGAAGTGCTGTTTTGACTATGTTAATATGTTGAATGACTGAGCGACTGTGGTAACTGAATGACTGTTGACTGTGATGGCTGACTGTTGACTCTGTTGAATGTGTTCCCTATGTTGGATGATTGTATCTACTGTTGGATGATTGATAACTTTGTTGATTGTGTAGACTTTGCTGACTGTGTTGAATGACTTTCGTGGCTGTTGACTATGTTAACTTTTGAATGACTGTTGAATGAGTTGACTTGCGGCTGCCTGTTGGCTATGCTGACTGTGGTTGTTGAATAACTATTGACTGTACAGACTGCTGACTAGGCCAACTCTGTTGACTATGTTGACTCTGCTGGCTGTGCTAAGTGACTAGTGACTATCCTAGCTGACTGTTGATTTTGCTGAATGTCTGCTGTGTTGAAAGTGTTGACTGTGCTGTCTGTGATGAGTGGACTGACTGTTGAGTACGTTGTTTTTAAAGTCTCTGTGTCCTTTTTCTTTCCTTGGAATATTATCGTTCTTTTTATTTTTAGGAAAGATTTGATTTGATAATGCTTTGTCCTTTTTATTTGCTTTTTCTTTTGTGCATTTGTGTATGTATGTGCGTGTTCATGTATACATGTGTGTAGGTATGGGTGCATATGGAGGACAGAGAACAACCTTGGGTATCATTCTTCAGAAACACTCTTCCTAATTTTGAGAAAGTCTTTCAATGGCCTAAAGTTGGCCCTTAGGGTAGGCTGGATGGCCACTGAGCTCCAGGGATCTACCTGCCTCTACTTCTCCAGCACTGGGTCCCAAGCGTGCACCAAGCACCACACACACTGCCCCCTCTCCTCAGCTGCGGCGCTCCACTCTCTTTGATGTCGTATTTTTCCCTGTTACTGTTTTTTCCACAGATCACAAGCCATCACTTCCTTTTCTTTTAGTTATGTAGAAATAACCATCTTTCTTCTTGGTTAACAAGCCATATTGTAAACACAATTTTTTTCCTAAGGTGGTAGCCTTCAGGAAAGAAAGTCAAGGTTGTTCTTTTCTGTTATTTTATGAACTATAGACTTGCAAACTGGAAAACATGCAAACAAAACTGGACAATCCAGCCCCTCCATAGACCCATGTCCTTGATATTAAGAAGGGCTGTTTTGATGGGAAAATGCTCTCGGTGGTGATGTGGGTCAAATAAGAAAGCCCATATTATTATTAAAATGGTCACTGTTGATTGGTATTTGATGCTTGCTGTGTGAAAATGTTCCATCTCTCTCCGCTTATGGATTTGCATAATGGTTTTCCCTCTTTCTTCAATAATGGTCTGAATCAGCTGGAAACAGCAGGAGTCTCTGGGCGCTTTAGTTAGCGTTCAGTCTTTGTTTTGTAGCAAAGCTGCAGTTTCATCCAATGGCAAGCAGGCTTCCTAGAAATGTTCTTGCCTACTTCTTTCCCTTTACATATGAAAAGCGGCATCTAGGGAGAAAGTCCCATTTGTATCACACTGGCCTATTGTATGTGAAGCCCTGGGTTCAGTCCCAACACCTGGTAAACCAGTGTGACAGTACCTGCCTGTAATCCTGGCACTCAGGAGGTAGAGACAAGAAGATCAGAAGCTCAGGGCGATCCTTGAGCACTTGTGGTATATGAGGGCAGCCCAGGTTACATTAAGACCATATCTCAAAAAAAAAAAAAAATCAAAGAATGGAGGGGAACCAATGAGATGCCTCCGTTGGCAAAGTGCTTGCTGTACAGCATGAGGACCTGAGTTTGGGTCTCTGCATCCAAAAGGCCCAGGAGGAGGGTGYGCATTAGCAATCCCAGCATGGGGAAATGGAGACCGGAGGCTCCTGGAGTTCCAGGCCAAGTATTCTAGCCAACTCAGTGAGCTCTGATTTCACTGAGAGATTCAGTCTCAGAAAATAAGGCAGGGAACTATTAAGAAACTTCTGGCTTTCAGGCATACATGCACGCACACCCACTCTTCACATAAGTGCATATACACACATGCGCACACATGTGGTACATATGCTTACATGTAGAGACATGCACACACATATACAACACACGCACACAAAAGAGGCTGTCAGACTGTGGGCATCTTGCTTGATGGCAGGTGATAAGGACTGTATACCATATTGTGGTGTCCTCAGCCCTCTCAACGAGCAATAAGCCCTTTAGGTCTGTTTGCGTGACCTTGGAAAAACACTTATGAATTCTGTCTCATTTGCATAAGAACCTAGGACATTTGATTAAACTTATTAAGTGCTGACAGGCTACTAGTACCCTACTCCTAACCCTAACCCTCTAATCCTAACCCCCTACAGGACACACACCCCTTCTGTTCCACAAGAGTCCTTTGCCCAATGTTGAGGATGCGCAAGAATGTGAGATACTAATGGTCCACAGGATGCCCGCTCTTACACCAGATTCCCAGCTAGAAAGGAGACCTTGTGCTTCTGAGTACCTCTCTCACTGTAGTGTAGCCTTGAGCAACAAGAATGTTCCAGGAGTCATTTGGCATTGCTGCCGAGGACCTTCTTAGAGAAAGGCCAGCTGCCTTGGGCACTGGGGCAAAAACATGTTTAAATCCTTACAAGGTTCCTGATGTTTCAGACACACAGAGGGCATCCAAGCAATGGCACAAAGATTGACACAGCACGGGTATAAATGTAGTTCTCACACATAGCCAAGGAGGGCCTTGAACTAGAAGCCCTCCTGACTCTGCATCCCAAGTTTGTGGCTTCCGAGGACTGACACCAGAATTTGACCTCTGGCTCCCACATGCTTGCATGTACATGTGCATGCAGACCTGTGAACACATGTGCACACACAGACACACATGTGCACATATGAACATACATATCCCCAAAAGAGAGACCTGTCGTCGTGCTTCAAGTAGATCCAAGAAAGCCACATAGGAATCCAAGTGAGGACTCGGTCCCGGCGCAGTTCACCCTGAGGCCAGGCCATCCCCTCCACTTGTCTTTTCCTCGTGTAGCCAATTGGTGGCGAGGTGAGCACACAGGGACTTCAGTCGACAGGTGTCTTCCCTGGAGGATGTAATCTGGAATTTGGACTTCACTGGTTTTATTTTGTTTTCAGAATCTTACCTCAAAGTGAAAATTTACAAAAATTTAGCATAGTTTCCTGGTAATAAGAAAAGGAAGAAGAAAAAAATCCCTGAAAGGGTTGCCACCGTCTGTCCTAAATGAGGACTTCAATTTTATTTGGTTGGTGAAGTTGCTCAGGAGTCTACTACCAGAGAGCAGTGGCGAAGAGCTGGCCCCACCAGCCAGCCTCCAGTGCTCACTTTACATGTTTTGAAAATCCTGTTACAGCAGTGCAGCCTTAATCAATAATGTTGGGTCTCCGGCTCCTTCCTCCCAGCCTCCTTTGCGCCCTCCCAGCCTGTGCTCAGAGTGCTTTCTTGTAAAAACCTAGCTTGGCATTAGTGTGTGCTTTGCAACCGGGTATGGCCTGTGCCACAACTTCTCCGCTGTGCCACCCCAGCCTGAAGACACGCACCGAGTTCCAGGCAGACACTCAACAGCACAGTGTGGCCGGGTTCCAGTGAAACTTTATTTTCCGTTGTGGAAATATGAGTGAGCTTCATGGAATGTTCCTCCGTYGTGTCTTTTGAAATCACTTGAGAATGCGAAACCTTGCTAGGCAGAGAGCTCAGTCAGTGAAGCAAGGGYTGTGCCGTGTTCCAGGACCAGAGTTCTGGCTCCAGGGCCCACAYGACAAAGCTGGCTATGGAGGTACAAGCTTTCAACRCCAGTGCTTTGGGGAGGGTGTTAGAGACAGGAAGAYCCTAGGTCCTCCTGGCTAGCCAGCCTAGCCGATTTGGCAAATTTCAGGTCAACAAGAGACTTTKTCTCAAAAGAAGCCAAGGTAGATGGTCCCTGGAGAATGTTAGCCCCAAACTGACCCCTGACCTCCCACCCCCTGCCCTCCCACACGAATTTGTTCTCCCCTGTGTACATATGCACATTCACAAAYACACACACACACCAAAGAAGGTAAAACCAACTCTTAGATCACAGCTACACTAAAGGCTGGTGGGTCAGGTTTGGCTCAGTTTAATGGACCAATTAGACTATTGCACTGCATCCGTTTCTAGTCGATCTAGCAATCAGGTTCTAATACGTTATACTTGGATGTATAAAAGCCACCCCTGCCTATAGATGAGATTGAAGTCTGTTTTGTGTTACTACAACCTAATACTGGAGCCAGACTCAWTTATTGTGAAATGGAATTTATTGCTCACTGTTGGAAGCTGAAAACTCCAAGACAGAGTGGCCCCCAGCCGGGGAAAGCCGTGTCCTACTGTGCAAAGTTCTGGCTTGGGTCTCTAGTTATCTTCTCGTAAAGCCACTAGTGGCATCATGGGCTCGCATCTATCCCTAATTATCCCCCAAAACCCCACCTTCAAATGACATCAGCATACCAGAGTGAGGAGTGCCTTTCCAGTATGAAGCAGATACTTGTATCCGTGGCACAGGCATCACCTAAAGTCAAATGATCTAGTTAATTGACGGGGAGGGTCACAGAGGCTCAAAGCCCTGCAGTCTGCCCTATGCTCCAAGCAGAATTAGATCTGTAGAGATGACGGTGCTTCGTCCCTTTCATCACGTCCATTGGGCATTGCATGCCCAGTGCCCCCGGGTGCTGACTTCACTGCAGTGAATCCTGCAGGCCCCTCCAGCAGTCATGGGCCTTTATTTCACTGGTATTTGGGCCACCTTCAGTGGCTGGCCCCTTCTGTCTGCCTGGGTGCCTGACACCTTCTTGGTAGGTATGGATGTTTGCCGTGGTTAAGACTCCGAAAACCACCTGGTCAGGGATGTAGCTTAGAGGCAGAGTTTAGCTGGCTTGGGTTTAACTCCCAGAATCAGAAACATAAATGCAAAATGAACAAGTAGGAAGATAAGACCTAGGCTTCTTCCCAGTGGCAATTTGACTTGGAATTGTTTGTCCTTTTGCATTGGTCTTTCGCGCTACACCACGGGGGTTAGAGTTTGACGCAGTGCTTTCCTTGCAGGTGTATGCTCCGGGTGCTAGACTCCTTTGGAACAGAACCCGAGTTCAATCATGCGAGTTATGCCCAGTCGAAAGGCCACAAGACCCCCTGGGGGAAGTGGAATCTGAACCCGCAGCAGTTTTACACCATGTTCCGTGAGTATTCCTGGGTGGACCCTGCCTCTCAGAAAGCTACCGAAGACAGGCGCAAAGGTTAATTAGGTAACCATTTATCTGGGGTTGCGATTCTCAAGACCCTTAGCTGAAAAAGTATGTGCCTTTGAAATTTTTCCTTGGGAATAATTTTTTTCAGTAATTGGAATTGAAAGCCCACGTGAACTTTTTGTGAAGAGATTTAGAAATGTCCTAGAGAAAAGCGTTCAATATAAATTACCAGTAGACGCCACCTGGGGAAGGCCTGCAGATCACCTTCAAATGAGCAGTCACTGAGCATGTCCCTGCGCTGTATCCATGCTGCTAAGGGGCCATTGAATCCTGAAGAGGAATAAGGTCTTCCACGTCAACCCACTCTTTCCACACAGTTCAATCGTAATCATTTGAGCAGGAAGCTTTTTTTTTTTTTTTTTTTTTTTGGAGACATGATTTCTTCCAGAGTCAACCTCTCTGTGTGTAGCGCTGGCTGTCCTAGAATTCAATCTATAGACCAGGCTGTCCTTAGACTCACAGAGATCTCTCTGCCTCTGCCTCTGCCTCTGCCTCTGCCTCTGCCTCTGCCTCTGCCTCTGCCTCTGCCTCTGCCTCTGCCTCTGCCTCCTTAGTACTAGGATTAAAGGTGTGTGCCACCACTGCCTGACTGAGCAGGAAGCTTTTAAAAGAGAAAATAATCTCAGAGCTGGGAAGACGGCTCNTTATCAGCATGAGTTCATCTAGAAGTTTCCATGCTAAAACAAATTTCTGAAATGTCAGTCTTAATTGCTTGGCTGAGCGAAGGCCCTATACACGATTCAGCTGTCTTCCCCTCACGGCAGGCCCTCACACCTTATGCAGYTGCCCAGGGGGGGATCCTTTCCTGGGTTCCCTAAATGTCTTGGTGAACATGTTAGACTAATCCTTGGGAATTAGGTCTGGGGGAAAAAAAGAAAAGAATTAGGAAGGATATCGAGCTGGTGAGGTGGCAGTTTTAAAAATCAGCTCATGTTTATGGACTTGGGAGATGCCTTGGTTGTTTGAGATGCCTTGGTTGTTTGAGAAGACCTGAGTTGGATCCCTAGGAATCRTGGGAAAGGCCAGGTGTGACAGAGTGTGCTTGTAATCCCAGCGCTGGGGCGGAGGAGAGATGGGCGGATGCCAGAAGATCACTGRCCAGTCAACCTAGGCCACTCGGTCTCTTTTAAAAAGTAGATGGTGCCTAAGGAATGATGCCTGAGGTTATTCCCTGACCTCTATGTGCATCTGCACACATGTACACCCACAAACCCACACAAAATCTGTCAGARTTAGACAAAGAGACAAAGAGACAGAGACAGAGAGAGATACCTGTTTAAATGCTCTTTTGAGCAGAGAGTT
Organism: Apodemus speciosus; assembly: GCA_002335545.1. NCBI lineage: Eukaryota > Metazoa > Chordata > Mammalia > Rodentia > Muridae > Apodemus > Apodemus speciosus. The sequence goes on from BDUI01012147.1 coordinate 39,206, forward strand.
TGGCGAGAGCATGCTGTGTATATGATAGGCATTATCATTATTGGAGTTATATTGTCCTGTTATTGCCACCTGTCCCAGGGGCACAGTTCAGGGAACAAACTAATATTTGGCACACCAGGTAACAGATGGCTGTCAGCACTGCAAGGCATGATTAGAGTCTGCCTGGGGTTTGACTTTGCTATGAAATCCTGAGTATGGAAAGAAGTGCCAGCCAATCCACTGAGCAGGGACCTGTGTTGGGACCAGGAGGTAAAACTTGTGCTTGCACGCACTTTCTGAGGTACGATGGCGGTAACCTTGTRCCCTGCCCCAGAGTGGAGATGGAGTTTTCTCCACTTGAAGAGTGGGACTCAGCCCCATGCAAACYTGCTGGGAATATGTGAATGAAGACTTTCCTTCAAGTGAAAGAAGTTCTCTGTTTAACATGTAGTGAAAGCCAGAAACAGAGAATACTTTCTCTTAACCTGGAAGAAAGATACAGTTCCTAGATCCAGCAGAGACCAGGGGGAAAGGTGACACACTTGAATGCCTTTTAAGAAAAGAACCCACAAAGCAGAGCATTGCCAACCACCCGAAACACTGAGAGCCAGCRGTGCAGCCRAGAGTGTTTACATGGTTATTTGAGACTGTCAGAGGAACGGAAAGGAGCCAAGACATCTGTACACAAGAAAGGCATATTTACGGCATYSATGTGGAGACCTCGGGTGATCTTCAGGCTGAAAAGGGTATTAGTGAAGTCATAAACATGAAATATTGGCCTGGGAGATGGCTCCATGGGAAAAGTATTTGCCACGCAAACCCGAGGACCTGAGTTTGATCCCAGTAACTCAAGTAAAAAGCCAGGCATGTTGGTACAAACCTGTAATCCCAGCACTGGGGCAGGGAGGGAGGCAGAGAAGGGTGCATCCTTGTTGGCCAGTCAGCTCAGCTTCAGGTTGATGAAGATACCTTATCTCCAGAAAACCAGATGGATGGTACC
>BDUI01012150.1:12660-54196 GCA_002335545.1 Apodemus speciosus
CTAAGGAGGAGTGAACTCTAGAATCTTTTAAAGAAGAGAGCAGCCTACCAGTAAGAGCAAGAAGAGCTGTACTCAAAATGGTACAAAGATCAAGAACAAAACTGAAGCAGCAGTGAAAATACTTGTTCAAAGAGGCAAAGTTTTGATCTGATATGTCCACACAAAATTATAATTAAGGACATTTTGAAAGCAATATAGCAATTATATAGTGGTTAATTGTTGTGTCTAATATACACAAAGAGTAAGTTCCATCAATTTCCCTGTCATCCCATGGACATTGGGTGAACATCCACATGTCATTTAACTTGCAATGACAAGAGAAACTCCCTCTCTTGCATCTACAAAATGAAGCTTTTTATGTTTGGTTTTGCAGTAGAAAATGAATGGATGTAGTGGCTCATCTAACTATCTAACTTAATTAGAAGTTAGAGTCATCACATCATCTGATTGTTTATATATTCCTTTTTACTAGTAAACACATAAAACACAAATTAGACTACTTCTTTAATAAAAATTTTGGGTGGTACGATTAAGAAAGTATATATTTCTTAATCGTACCACCCAAAAAAGTAGAAAAAAAATTTTTTCTTTGTTGGTTTGCTTGTTTCCATACAGGATCTCCAGATGTAGCTTAGGCAGGCTTTGATCTCAGGACCTTCCTCCCTCAGCTAATGCTACAGGTGTATGTCTGCTACAGTTTGACTCAATTAACTTTTAAGTGTTGAATTTGAATGCTAACTACAACATCTGATCTTTACGAATGATCAGAAATTGCCACATGACAAGATTGCTCCCCATGAAAAGCATCTGCAGGGACTTGAGCACACACGAGGACTATGTGTATATCACACACTGACAAGACGTAAAGGACAGTCAACAGGACCTTGATGCCATCCATCCATATCTCTCAATCAGGAATTTGATGAAGGACAACAAGATGTTCTTTTTTTGTAAAGAGGAAGCTAGTCAAATGACTGAAACTCATATGAATTTGATTCTGAATAATCTGTTGATTAGATCTTCGGGTCATCATCATTTGCCTGAAATAATTATTGTTAACTTGCTGTATCAATATTCATAATTGAGCCAGAAATGATTCTAAGGTCCACATCTAGAAGCAAATGGATCCTAACCAATGTATGTCAGATATAAGAATTTAAAGGAGCTTTACAAATGACTATCTTAAAGTTTTCTTTAAAGTGATTTAAAGTCAGGCTTGTAGAAATACATTGGTCTATATCAGATGACTATTAATTAATCAACTGGATAATTAATTAAATAATACCTATCATAATATACTAAAATATCTAAAATCATACTTCAAAACTATTAAGAAATTATAACTTTATTCCTTGAGAATTCGTAGACAACAATAATCCAATATACTTTTCTATTTTTAAAAGTCAGTCACATAAATGAAGTAGGTTGAATGAAACAGCATACACTTGACAAAGATCTGTATATAAAACTGTGCAGAATAAACCTAAGTTTATAGAAGAGCTATAGCTGTGGAGATGTTCAATAAGATATATCTAGCATATCTAGAATGATTCATTAAAGAAAAATAAAATTTTTCTGTTCATATCCAGCCAGCAATGTTGTATTATTGAAAAAGGATTAAGGTACCATGCATTTTGACTTTCCTTTTTATTCGAGAGCTAGCTATCTAGAATTCATGTTCTATTCTCACTGGGTCAGCTTTGTCTGCACAAGTTTCGTGATGATTATAAAACTAATGTAGCAAATTCCTAGCCTCAGAATTAAGTTTAATGAGAGTTTGGATTTGATTCCTCTTTACTTGTTTCAGGAGACAATTTTTTATAGTTATAATGAGTTGCAAATTTTATTCAGCATTTTATTATGGAAAAAATTCTTTGGTCCACATTTGGCTCATTACATTCAAATATTCATCATGGTAACAATAAGGTGAAGATTAAAAATATAATTTATAGGTTTGTAGAAGAATGAACATTAACTGGTCTCATTTGTAACACAAGAAAGTAATATGTGGAAATTTGTCAAAATCAATAACTAATTGTAATGTATTCATCTTACAATGCAGTAACTATAATAACTCACTGGAAGATGTAATCACCTGCATATCATTACAAATTCATCAGAGCCACACATCCACACATTCATTTTTCTTATTGATTTTACTTACCAACAGACTTCCAATCTGACTCTAATCTCATTAGTTGTATGTAATGTTTCAATATACAGGTAAAACAACATGTTTTACACAGTGCAATTTTATTCATTACTTTAAAACTGAAAATATAAGAGAACATTTTCTTGTCTTTTTGTGGAAAACCAGTGAGGCAAAGCAAAGCAAAAATAATAAATAAACCTAAAATACTTCATGTGCTCATTCATTAATACTAATAGTGTTAATGAGAMTCTCCAGAGATTGTATATTATGTGTATTTTAAATGACTTTCATGTGAGTGTGGCATTTTGGTGCATATAAAATTATRTATAAATTTAAAAKTACATAACAACAATGTATATGTAGGGGTGCATGGTGAACAATATAGATATTTTTCARTCATTGCTCAATTTACCTTAGTCACAAGCAAAGCTGTTTAAAGTAGTTGAAATGTAACTATACCACATGTTGCTTCTCATCCCTAGTATCTTAGAAASAATCACTCTTCCATGGAAAACTAATGTAGGCTCAATTGTATATCATTTGTAATCTTTGTGAACTGCAGGTACATGTGTATGTGCATACATTTGTGTTGTGTTAATTCAAGTAGACACATGTTATAGAGTGGATATACGAATCAGCGGACAGTTTTGCATGTCATCCCTTGATTTCTGTCTTGTTTGTCTGAAAGTTTCTTGTTCACTTTGCATCCCAAGTTAGCCGGTGTGAGGGTTTCCAGTGAGTCTTCTCTTTTCACCTCACATCGGACACAAATGTCATGACTATYRACRTGCTAYCAAGTCTGGATYAAATTAGAATCTTTGAACCCAAACTCGAATTAACTCAGCACATCGAATATGCAGATCAAGCATTTTATTCACTGATAAGTATTCTAAGACACAAGTCTCTGCTTTAAACAAAATCAAATAAAATTTATTGTAACTAAGAGTTTCAACATTTTGGTCACTTTCTTATATTATAATTCTGTCAAATCTATGACCACTTTAGGCTTATTGAAAATTAGAAATAAGAAAAATGGGCATTATTTTATTGAGTGATCAAAATTGAGTATAATGCAAGAAAGCTTCAGCAATTATCTTGTTCCTGGGTTTTATATATATATATATATATATATATATATATATATATATATATTTCCATTATTATATATTTTATGGAAAGTTTGTATGATTTTAAACTTCTTCATCTGCTTATATTATAAGGTGTCTTTTCCTAGTATATACGAGGATGCTTTGAAGATGGAGTCTACTTATTGAAAATTTCAAAAATTTGTTATTGTTGAAAAATTATTATACTCCCAGCAAAGGATGAATCCATCAATATAGTTCCAGGATTCATATTGACTGTGGAGAAATCAGGGGCCTAGATAAAAATAAACTTTATCTTTTAAGACCTAATAAGACATATATAACAAAGTGATATATAGAGTTCTAAAACTGTAAAAAGAAAAAAAAGCAATAAAGAAGAGAAATTCATATTGCCATTTTGAAAAAGTTAATTTACATACAAAACTATCTTTACTTAGATATTGGGAGAAAGTGAGAAACTTGTATGACGGTAAAGGCATTCCTTAAATACTATCAAGGCCAAGAGAATCATATATGCAAACTAAGGGAAAGATAACATTGTGTATAGTCTTTGGCTGTGGCCTGAGTCTCCATGCCTAACCTCTAYAGACACCTTCATGCTGGACACCAGTTATGGCTCTAGTGGTCAGCCATGGACCTGTCCATGTGACTCACTTTACGAATGAACTATGAAATTAAACAACAATATTTATGGCTTCATAATCTTAGTTTATTTTTAATCATTACTTAATGTTGCTACATATTGTCTATGAGATCTAAATATCAAGGGCAGCCCATTGTTTCAACAAAGATGAAGGTATTCAGAGAAGACAAATCTATACAAAGAGGAGTCTAACTCAGCATGAAAAATCATATCCAGAAAATAGGTATTTAAAATGATTCGTTGCTGAAAGGTGTGTTCTTATTTTTAATAAAAACTACAATAGTCTTATTGAAGAATAAGTCAGAAGTTAGTATGTAGAAAAATCTATATTGCAGAGTAGGAGAGCAAGAGAAAGGGATGAATGCATAGTTACATAAAAACCGATTAGCAAAAGCTTTTACTGCTTTTATTAGGACTCATTTCTCAGGCAATTGAATGTGATACAAGACTTTCAAGAACTATAGATGCAATTCCATTTCCAATGATGCACAGGAAGAATACTAATAGATAAATTAGGGAGGCTAGAAGCTAGAGAAAAATTTTGGTCTCTACACAAGAGAGTTTGGGATGATGAATTAAAGAATAAAAACATGGATAAAGAGGTGGTGGAAAGAATTACGGGAATTGTTTTCACAAGATAGTTATTAAATGAATAAGTTGTATCAAGAAGACTTTTACAGACATCAGAAAATGCCACAGTTTTGTTCTTGGTAGACATTTTCTGAGCTGTGACATTTATTATAGCAGAAAGATGTTCAGACATGACATGCCAACCCCTTCAATAAATGCAAAGAGATAATTTTAAAAGTAGTAGCTGTCTATGATATCAAAGCAGTGGCGACAGTTTATCACTAGATGTAGGAATTTGTTGAGTGAAGGAGAAATCAAACTGATTGCAAATACTATAAATGCCAGAATTGTTTCGTTAAGAGGTTTTGTTAAAGATAAGAGAGCATATGCAGAACATTATAGCCTACAGTGATTAAGGTTTGAAACAAAGGAAGTATGTTGGACCAGTATAAATAATCTTTGAAAGGATGGAATATAATTGGGATATTTAATGGCAAGTAAGTAAATATATTAATGCACATTTTCTGATTTCTTCAGGGAGATAAGAAGGAAAATCTGTTCCATCAGTATAGAATCATCCAAAGAGATGATTCCACTCAAGTCTACCTAGGGAAATACATGAGTTTATAGGGATTATTTACATTGGTATGGGATAGTCAAAGGCATCTGCCTCAAGAAAATGCCCACACTAGCATGGAAGGAAACTTCAAATAGTTTTCTTTTGAACTCAGTGTTCAACCTTTATAGAGTTCTACTGAAAAGTGTCTCCTCTCTTCCCCAGGAGTTGCAGGGTTCATACTCTGTAAAAGATTAGTGAATCTTGGGTCTTTGAGAATGTATGAGCTTACACTACTTTGTAACATTCATGAGACTTTTTAACCTTGCTTAGTTTCTTGAGTTTTATGAACCTACCTCTAGGAAAATTATTTGCACAGGACATAGTAAAACAATGAAAGAACTAATTGATAATTGATAAAACGAACTATAATCAAGCACAACAATTCCTCAGTTTTATCAATTTTACTGTTTGTGAGACGGTCAAAAATATCTGAAAGTACTTCTGTTGTCATATCAGTACAAAATATAGTGTTATGCTATAAAAATTAATATATTCTAGGATTTAGTCAAAGTCAGAGCTACGGATAAAAGCCCTGCTATATCCAACACATCCACTATACCCAATAGTTATCTAATTGCATATCACTCTGGTGTTGAAAAAACTTGTTATTAACAATATTCTGTGATATGTGGATGGAAAGGAAAACAAAACATTTAGAAGAAAAAGAACAAATTAAAATCATTAAAATATTTGTATTCATCTCATCTTAAAGTTTTTACTGTTTTTTGAAACATCAGATAAATGGTTTAATTTTGTAATTTTAATAAGTGCTTTAAAAATAATAACTCTCTCCCAAAAGATGATGAGAATAAATTTTCAGTCTCCAGTGGGCACAGTGGCTTCATTCCAAACAGGACAGGGAAGGAACCAGTGAAATTAAGGAGTGTGTAGAGGGATACTTCAGAGTGATCAAGATGAACATGGGTGGACTATAAATCACATAGAAAAAATTTCATATGGTGTGATGAAATGAAGTTACATCTCCCACCTTCGGTCTCTAACTCTGATCTAACCATGAAGGAAGCATGAAATAAATTCCCAGACAATGACATCCTCAACTAAAACTAAAAATACTCCTTAGGTGTCTAATTTAAAGTAGAAAAATTTGAGAAATTGTGCACAAAACTAGATTTAGTAAGAGGTAACAATTCAGTAATAATTTGAATATATTGTTGACCAATCAAATTATCATATTAAAACTGAGGTAAGCTGAACCAATTATGAGCTAATTAGCTAATAACTTTAAATGGTTGCTACGTATTTGAACTCAGGTCTCCATGCTTGCTTTGCAATTGCCTTTACTCACTGAGCCCTCTACAAGGCTTCAAGAATATATGTTCTTGAAATATATTAACATATGAAACATATGAAAACATATAATCACCGTATTTTCCTTGATATGTACGATGTTTTAGTTAATAAATATATGAAAATGAATTAAATGAATTATATATGTATATACATATACATACATACATATACATATATATGTATATATATTAGATTTATTGTTATTTGCTTGGAAACGGTTTTATGCAGCCCAGAGTTGCTTTGAATTCAGTGACTMGGAGAGGTGATCTTGAATTTCTGATCTTGCTTTTATTTTCCATGTGGGAAGACTGCAGGCATGAACTACCATGCCAGTTTCTGGAGTGCTGTGAATAGATTAAATCCATGACCTCATATATGCTAAGCAATCACTGAACTATACTGAGAACATACCCTCTCCCATATTTTATACTAGAAACTTGCAGGTAAACCCCTTAATAACTTCCAAAGAACTTTTTAATCAATTTCCATTTTTTTAGCTATGTTAGCATAGACTAACAATTGTATTTCCRTGAAAAATATTAACGTTTCTTCAAAAGTAGAGTAAATATATTATTAAATTATCAACTTATTGATAATGAGCAATTACAGTATTAAAATATGTATTCATGTGCTTGTTAAAATTAATAAATCAATTTTAATGATTTAATATTTTTCTCTAATTCTTAGTTTTATCTGATTTTTTAAAATTTTTATGGGCAGCACTTTTAAGGTTTAAATAAATGTTTTTCATGACTTAGAATCTATAAATGAACTTTTAATTTGGTTTTTATTTCAATAATTCTGTACAAGTGAACCTATGATTTTAAGTGCTGTTATTCTTTTTAATTTATATTCTTTTTAAATTTCTACAGGATAATTTAAGTTTAAAATATTTATTATTAACATGTATTCTTTTGTTGAAAATACTGGACACCTTTAATTATTCATTCAATGTATTTCATCATCCTCTACATTTTTACCCGTATTCAGCACACGCCATTTGTGTTTTTATCATTTTACCCATTGCTTTACAATTAATTACATTCATCTTTCACTTATCATTATCTGCCTTAGTACATTTTATACTGTTTCATAAATGGTATAAAAAAGTCTAAAATATTTTTTCTTCTCTTTATCAATCTTTAGCTTTACTATGAATAATTCTTAATAAAATCTTTGTTATTGTTGACTCACTTTTATAGAGATGTTAATAATTTGAAAAATACTACACATTCTACTATGGAGTTATTAAGTACAGTGTTTTCTGTATTTCTATTTGGTACTGCTTTTTTAAAATTAGTTTATTTTTTTACACTCCATATTTTATCCCCTCCCCATCCACCCTCCAACTGTTCCACATCCCATACCTCTTTCTCACACACACCCCTATCTCCATGTGGATGTCTCCAACCCCTACCCCACATGAMCAGTAACTTCCCTGAGGTCAGCAGTCTCTTGAGTTGCATCATCTCTGAATGAACACAGATCCACAGTCCTCTACTGTTTGTGTGTTGGGGGCCTCATATCAGCTGATGTATGCTGCCTGTTTGGTGGTCCAGTGTTTGAGAGATCTCGGGGGTCCAGATTTGAGATTGCTGGTCCTCCTACAGGATTGCTCTTCTAGCTTCTTTCAGTCTTCCCTAGTTCAACAATAGGGGTCAGCTGCTTCTGTCCATTTGTTGGGTGCAAATATCTGTATCTGACTCTTTCAGCTGCTTGTTGGGTCTTCTGGAGTATGGTCAAGTTAGGTCCCTTATTGTGAGCGCACAATAGTCTCAGTAATAGTGTCAGGCCTTGGGACCTCTCCTTGAACTGGATCCCACTTTGGGCCTGTCTCTGGACCTTCTTTTCCTCAGGCTACACTCCATTTCCATACCTTTAGTTCTTTCAGACAGGAACAATTATGGGTCAGAGTTTTGACTGGAGGTGGTACCCCCTCTCCCTCATTTGATGCCTTGTCTTCCTGCTGGAGGTGGGATCTTTAAGTTCCCTCTCCCTACTGTCAAGCATTTCAAGATCTCTCCCTTTGAGTCCTGAGTGTCTCTCACCTCCCAGGTCTCTGGTTCATTCTGGAGGGTTCCCTCAACCTCCTATTTCCCTACTTTGCCTGTATCCCTTCTTTCTGCTGGCCCTGTCACTGCCCCACCTTGTCCACTTTCCCTCCCAGGTCCCTCCCTCCCTCTCTATTTGTGAATGATTTGGTACAGCTTTAATTCTATCTAAGGAATATCTGATATGCATTCTTTCAGGTGTAGTGTGTCTACAAAAGTACTATTTTGTTAACGTCATRTATTTTGGTCACTTCAGCACTGTGTTACTCCCTCTTATTCACCTACCAAATCCTGATGAACCTCTGTTTGTGAAAGTGAGGTCTGAACAACTGTTACAAAACTTTAAGTAGCTGTCTGCCTGTTATTTTCTAGTGAGGAAATTTTTGCCATCGTCATATTTACTCTTCACATATAACATACCCCTGCTGCTCAGTGTGTGCCTCTTTTCCATTACTTTTAAGCAATGTTACTGTTTGTTTTATATGTCATATTTAACGTCTGTGCACTTGCATGCATGTGCTTCGATGAGGGTTATTACCTTTTGGATTTGTGAGTTCATAGTTGTCCCACTGTGGAAACACTTAAGAATTTCTTAAATAAATTTCCTCTCCTTTTTCTTAATATTGCATGCATATAAGTTACTCAAATTATTTTGTTGCTTAGATGTTTAAAATTTTAAATGTTTACATTTTTAAAAAGTGTTTGAGCTTTGTCTATAAACATATATCAAGAGTAGAATAGTTGCCTTGTATTTGCAGATTATCAGGGTCAAACTAGATCTTCAAAGGAAAAACATATTTTATCTAAATAATTTGATATTATTTGTTGCTCTTTTGTTGGTCTTCTTGACAATACAGCCATCTATGATATTAAATCTATCAAAGGATAACTATTGTCTCATATGTTATACTTTGAATTAAAGACAGATTGGTGCGTATCTGTCTTTTAACCTAATTATGGCTCTAATGATATTTTAGTTAAATTGGCAGAAGTACTTAAATTATAGTAAATTCAAACACATTTGTTTGTTAGCTCTAATATTTGTTAATTTTGAACTGGATTTAGTTGATTTGAGGTAATTATGTGGTGTAATTTGCATAGTCCCTAATCTTAATTTTATATTAGATAGTGAAGAAATTATTCAGTTTTCTAGTGTAATTTTGTGTTCCTATAATTAAGCTAAATGTTTTCTCTGCATAATAGGATAAGTTATTTGAAAACATTTTAATCTGATCAACTCTTCTCCAAAGATTGATTTTACCATAGAATTTGGTAAGTGTCAGAATGGAGTTAATCCAGAGCTTCTTATGTGATAATTGTAAGGGGTTCAGTACATTCAGTATACTCGGTATATTCAGTGGAATAAATTTTAGCTTGCTATAAATTTTTTGTTTAATATTTGGCAGCTTTCCTTACTAAACCTCCTAGGTATCTACATGGGTTTCTTCATTTATTTTGTTTTGTTTTTTCTGTTGTTGGTCAGTTGGTTTTTTTGTTTGGTTGCTTGCTTTTCACATTTTAAAATTATGGACTGGTGAATTCTTATGCACAGCACATATTTTGACAAATTATCATTTAAGAACTGAAATATCCCAAACACATATCGACATGTAAACTATCATAAACTGAAAACAGGATTAAAAAAACGTAATGAAATCAATTTGGTATTATCAGCAAATATTTTTTGGTATAAACAGATTAAACAAATAACAGATTTTATGTAGCACTTTACTATGATTCTAATATTCATGATCTTCAAAAAATACCTCCTGCATTAGTCCAGGTTCTCTAGAGTCACAGAACGTATGGGCAGTCTCTATACAGTTAGAGAAATTGTCAATGACTTACAGCCTGTAGTCCAACTCTCCAACAATGGTCAGCAGCAGCTTTGTATATAAGTCCAAGGAGCTAGCAGTTGGTCAATCCCAGGAGGCAAACAGGCAAGGAAGAGTGAGTGAGTCTTCCTTCTTCCAATATCCTTATATAGGTCTCCAGCAGAGGATGTGGCCCATATTAAAGGCTCTAAGTCTCCAGCAGAGGGTGTGGCCCAGATTAAAGGCATGTGCCACCATGCCTTTAATCCCAGATGACCTTGAACTCAGAGATCTCCTTGTCTTAATCTTCTGGAATTCATAGCCACTATGCTTCAAGATCTCCATGACAGTCAGAACCTTGTATCTCTGAACCTCCAGATTAGGATCATAGGTGAGCCTTCCAATTCTTGATTGTAGTTCATTCCAGATATAGTCAAGTTGACAACCAGGAATAGCCACTACACTTGCTTTGACACTAACCTGAACCTATTAAGTACAGTCTCCAGAATATTTCATTTTCCTTATAGGTTGGGGATTTAAACTAGCAGGTTGGTTTTCACTAAAATATATAAAAATATCTGCTTTTAAATTGGAGACCTATCTGTTTTTTACTCTCTCAACTACACACACTTCTTTTTGATTGTCTTCAACTCATAGATCCATAAGATTTTATTTTATTTTATTAAGGTGAGGGAGGGACACTTTAGATCTGCTACAAACCTCCTTTTAAAGAAATATATATTTCTTTAATATATATATATATATATATATTAAAGAATTGGAAGATAAAACATAAGCACAGAAAATAATTTGTGAATTTGGGCATAGGCTGTAAATTTGAATAAATAAACTATTACAATTCTACCCTATAAACAAGAGAACTCTAATAAAATCACTAAAAAAAAGTGATTATTGGAATGAAATTGCTTATAAATAAAACAATTCATTTGCAAACAAATGTAAACATACAAAGCAAATAGCTTAATGAAACTACATTTTTATCATAATCAACTTGTGCAACTTGGTACAATATAGTAGTTAAGGGAGCCAAGGGGGTAGAGACAAGCACATAAGCAAATATCTCTTACACTTAAGTTGGGGATCAAATGGTTTATGGACTAGCTTTTGAGTGAAGACAAAAGGGGATTAAAATAAAAAAGAGCCCTTCAAAAGCAGAAGAAGAGGCAAATTTCCTGTTACCTCTAAAATAAGCATATATTCTGTGTCAGGCATGTGAAACTACACACACACACACACACACACACACACACACACACACATACACACACACACATACAAACACCACTACATAAACTTTAAAAATATAAAAATATACTTTTAAAAAGTAGAATTTTAAAAATCTCTCATGTTATGTAGCATTAAGCTATTTTAATTGAAATGTTAAAAAAATCTACTATTATTTGTTGATATAAACAGTGAGAACAGAGGAGTTGGCATTACATAAAAATAATTCTTAAATAACAAATCGTGAAGAATTTGATGAAATACACAGTACTATACTTAGAAAATTAGCCCAATTTTTTTCTAATTAGATTACTTATATAGATCAACATTCCTAGCAAATTTCTATGTTGGGTTGTACCCAAGTGGACAAATAGCCTAGAAAGTAAGAAAAACTTAGCTGTTAAGGATATCTTTCACTTTGGAAAAAGGACATAGAAAATCTATTCAAGTCTTTATAAGCTAATCTTCTGGCTTGCTTACAAGATACTTTGAAGACTAATTGGAGATGAAAGCATTGATGGTCTTTATTGCTGGATATTTTCGTACTGCCAGAAACCTAAGTAGTGATATGGAGACTTGTTAATAATTATGAGAGCCTTAGTTTGTCAGACTCTCAACTAGTTCGAGTAAGTAAACCCAATCCTCTAGTCTGTCCAACCAAGTGGCTTGTTAGATACCTCTCCTTCAGTTCAGGTCTCTGTTCCTTCCTCCGTGTCTGGCTGGTGAATATCCTACYATGGACTCTTCCTCAGAATTTCTATCCATGCCTGGAAGTTCCACTTATCCTCTCCTGCTTGCTATAGAACATTTATCTCTTTATTAAACCAATCAGAAGGTGATGGAGAACATGTTTACAAAACACTGAGACAGGTGATGCTTCATAAAAATACCAACGCCAAAGTCTGCCTGTACTTAAATTTCTAGCAGTGGTATAGAAACCAGCATGTGAATAATACAAAGACAATCCTTACACAGTGCACAAGAGATTGTCCMAGCAGGTCTCACTCTACCACTGCCCATGCTACAATACTTACATTTCTATGAGATGTGCTTACTGATATAACAATGGCATGATGGGTTTGAGGGTAACCAATTTTTTCTAATTCGATAGGAAGTTTGCTCCACAGGAGGTGTTTTATGTCTTGCACTGTAAACCTGGTCAAAAGCCCATTCCTTGAAAGACCATAGGCACTATGGGCACATAATTTGTTGGTGTTATAATAAATGGTTATATTATAAATATCCTAAATATTTCCATTCATAAGCATAGATATGAGTTCTCAACTTTGGTCAGAAAAGCTTTCAATTATAGTAGGTCATTGTGAATGGAAAGACATAAATATTCAAAGTCCCAAGTACAAATAATACTGAATGTTCAGTAGTAGATTGACTTTTAGATCAAGTTCTCATCACCCAAGACTCAGGAAAATTGATGAAAAAGAGGATGGAAAGAATGTGGAGGTGATGTGTGTAATGCTGACTTCTAAATGTTATATATGTACATAGCTGGTGCATATATGAAATCAGGGAAAGTATGGTTTCCAGTACAAGATCAAGTCAGTAAAATTTTCAGCATACAAGACCCCCTGAGGCAATTTTCTGAAAATTGATGGCTTTTGTAGGACATAGTCATTCTAATTTGGGGATGTGACCACTGGTACACTATTTATATGCCAGTGGATTACTGCTGTACTACTTTGTTTTTTATTTTAGTGATAATTACCATAACTAAAAGAAACTTCAGAAAGGAAAGGTTTAACTCATCTTAGAACTCTCAGGGCACAGTCCTACACTGTGTTAGGAACTCAAGCAGGACCAAGGAGGTAGAAATTGAATCCGAGACCTTGGAGGAATTCTACTTATGCCTCATGTCTTGTGTAGCTTGCATTGTTATAGAGGCTTGGGCTACCTGCCCGGAGTGACATCACCCACAGTGGGATGGGCAATTTTACAGCAATCATTCTACAAGAAAATGACTTATTCACAGGTCAATCTGGCAGAGGCAATTTCTCCACTGAAATTGTCCTCTTCAAAAATATGTCTAGGTTTCTTCAGCATATATGCAGTAGTAATTTGACTTAAGGTGATGAAGATGAAGATGATTATGTAAAATAATAATAATAATAATAATAATAATAATAATATATTAAAGGGTCATAAAATTGAAAAGAAGATAGGATAAGATGCATGTAGGGTAATTGTAGAGATATCATGGTGGATGTATGTGACCTATACACTGTTTATAAATGTATAGAAGTTAAATGAATATATTTATATTGTCTTAAAAATATCGAATAGGACTTAGTGAAGTAATGAATTCAATTATAACTAATGGCAGATTTAATCCATTTCTTCATGAGGTTAATTCTTTTCCTTTCTCTATCTTTATTGGTTCTTTGAGAAATGTAAATTTTTGTCATATTCTACTCAACTCTGATTAAATTCATTACTCCTCCAAACCAAATCAAGTTAGTCTTCTTGTTTTATTTTAAACTCACTGCATCCAATATGCTTATAAACCCTATATTTACTCTAAAGTGTATGTCAATATACTGAAGTACTGTCAACCTACCTGGGGCCACATCCTAAAATAAAACTGATTCTCACTTTCACATTCGAAGTTTTACTAATGCTGCTTCAGGCATCATTGTTTTGAACTAAGATTAAGTTGTTTCAAAGTTGAACATACATAGCAGATGGTAATATTGTTTAGTAGAATGTATTAGTTAAATTTAATACAATATTATATTTTTAAAATGAATTAAAATTTATAATTTGAATGTATTTTTCAAGCTAGTAAAGATGCTTCAGATGTATAATCGTAAATGAATCATGCTAAATTTTCTATGTTTCTCCATATGTGTGTAATCTATTTATATAAGAAATCTAAAGACTTAAAAAAAATAAATAAAAAAAAATAAAAAAAAATAAAAAAAAAAGAAATCTAAAGACTTAAAGTCCATCTATATTACTAGAAAGCCAACTACATGCGAATTTTAGTCTTGKCCTTCCTTAAGTATCTGAGAAAAATTAATTATATTGTTTAAATGGGTCTTTCAAAAAAGGTTTTTCATTAATCAAGTAGAAATGAGAATACCACACATCCCTTAGAATTGCTGTAAGGACTAAATAAACTATAACGAACTAGATAAAACTCTTCTAAACTTAATGCATGCTTTGGCTCCTTTTATCATTTTGGAAACAGCTTTTCTGTTTAAATCAGTGATTCTTAATCTTCCTAACACTGTGACCTTTTAATACAGTTCCTAAGGTTGCGATGACTCCAAACACAAAATTATTTTGTAGCTATTTTGTAAATGTAATTTTGCTACTGTTATGAATCATAATTTAAATATCTACAATGCAGAATATCTGATATGTGACCTTTTAAATGGTCATGTCTCACATGTTGAAAACTGTATTGATCCAAGCTAAATTTGTTTTGACAACTTTCATGATTCAAGTTGAAAAGTATTTCACTTCATGTGTTCATTTCTTCAACTTTTTTAGAGCCAAAAGTCTACTCAGACCTCTTCTAGAATCAACTCATCTTTGGCCAAGAATTAGTATCAAAGCATTTTCAAAACCTTTCCAGCAATAAACGTATACACTTTTTGGTTAAATCCCTTCCCCAAAAAGAAGGATTTAATATAACTGCCTTCCCTTGCTCAGTAGAACTCAAGAGAAAAGTGGTAAAATTAAACTGGATCTTTCTCAAATTTAAGATTCAGTAAGAAAACAAAAGAAAAACAAACAAAAATCTAAGGTATACAGGGGTGGCAGTTATTGGTTGAGAAATTCATATGATGTGCCTTCAAATATCTAACATGAAACTGGGGGAAAAATCTGCCACTAAACCTATCAAATATACTTAATTTATGTTGTAAGGCTCTTTTAGTTTTTCTTTCTACATCTTTCTTCTTGCAATAATTCATTGGAAACAAATGGAGTATTTGTTCTTCCCCAACTTGAGCTTGATAAAATAGGTTTGAGTTAGGAAGACGTAAGAGGCCAAAGACAATATATTCTTTCCTATAATGGAGGTGTAAACTGTGAACACATTATTCTTACTATTGGCATCTGTAATTATTATCCTTTTGTTTTCCAATTTATATTTCCCCTTCCTTGCTCCCCTTCATATCGAAGGGAATACTCCCCCACCCACCCACTCTCACCTAATCCCTCAAGTAACCCCCCTTGTTTGCAGCATCAAGTTTCCAGAAGACCCAGCATGTCCCCTCCCACTGAGTCCTGACAAAGCTATTCTCTGCTACATGCCTAGTTAGGGCCATGTACCAGACCATGTTTGCTCTTCAGTTGGTGGTTTAGTTCCAAGAATCTCTGAGTGGTCTGGTTAGTTGACACTGTCATTCTTTCTAAGGAGTCATAATCCCCTTCAACTCTGTCAGTCCTCCCTGTAACTCATCCATAGGGGTCCCTGGACTCAGTCCAATGGTTGGCTCTAAGTAACTGCATCTGCTGTAAGATTCACATTATTATCCTTAGTATTGATTTCATTAAGTCATCTATAGTCAATAATCTAGGTTTGAATCGAAGGGCATATATCCTCTGTTGACTTGAGTACCCAACTGACTACGGTTACAAAAAAATGATACCACAAAAAGATAAGGCTATTATCTACAACAAAGTCCATGTATACATCCATATAAATAGGCCATCAAATGCAACATTACATTCTTTCAAAAGTAACTGAGTTTCAGAATATATAGTTGTGACATGGGATGCCTAAAATTTCAAAATCAATCCATAATTAATAATATCTTAAGCCATGTATACTCCTCCATCATTTATCTCCCAATTAAAGAAATGACTGGATGAAACAAAAGAACTTGCCAATTATAATTTTTTCTTAAAAACACACAATTAAAATTTGCTTATGATGCTGAGCCTTTCAGATTGTGATTTTTGAATATAGACACTAGTTAATAGTTATTATTCTTAGCCTTGTGCTGTTGGAAGCTGAAAACAATGCTTATTTAAAGGTGGAACAGTGCAAACCTATAGAGTGATCCTGTTTTAACACAATATAGCTATCAAGAAGATGCTTCCCTTCTCACTGAGCATTTGATAATGTCATTAGTCTTCCYGATGCTATGAATTCAGGCATAGCTGAAACTGTTTTCAAAGGGCGACTAGGATCTTACAGCATGCATATGCTCTGCTCTCAGATCACGTTTTGCACTTGAATTAAGTAWCGTAACACTGATTGATCCCTGGAGTAATGTATACCCATAGATTAAATGTCAAGACTGAAAAATTGGACTTTAGATCATGTCATGACAAATGCTAGAATGTTTACACCACAATATAACCACAGCCTCTTTAGATGTTATAATTAGTTAAATGAAAACATTTGTGGTTATATAGAGCCATTAACATTCTTTTTTTTTTCTCATTCAAATCTTTTTCAACAACTAGAAAAATCTAATACAATAAAAAAATCTAAGCTAACACATGAACTATTAAAATGAATATAGTATTAATTCAATTATTGGATTTTTCTAAGGATATTATGTAAGCTCTAAGTAGTATTTTGGAGCTCTGGGTCAATGACTTGTGAACTGTAATATGTATTATAAATAGGAATGATCAAGYTAAAATATTTACTAAAGAGTCTATAGTAAATGCATTACATTTAAAAGTTGATCCCATTCAGACTTCAATGTTGATTACTAACAGTAATATTATAGATCTTCAGGAATAAATAGTACTATGCAAAATGATATCACAAAGTCTTTGTTAGTTACAACACAGAGACAGACAGCTCTTTCTCATAGTCATTTTACTCAATTGCATTTAATAATACATGTTTTCTTGAGGTTTTAATAGCATGTATTAATAATACATAATAATGAGTTTCATTATGTCAAATTCATAAATGCATATAATATACTTTTATTGTATCCAGTTCTTCATTACACTTCCTGTCACCCTTCCCCTTACRCTGACCCCTTCTCCTTCCTAATTAGTCTACCTTCTATTTGCATGTTGCTTTTCCTCCCAGTAAACTAATGAATTAAATTAGACTTGCTTAAAGCAGCATACTGAGTTATTCACAAGAGAATGAGCACCTTATTGGTATTTACATTCCAGTAGAGAAATTCTCTCCCTCCTCTGACAACATTCAAATGCCTAGAGATACCCAAGGAGAGGTGAAGCCCCAAGAGCCCTTCCGGCAATAATTATTGTTTGAAAATCTTCAAAGAATAGTGAGTAGATCACTGTGACCCATGATGGAAGGTAGATAGATCCAATCTTGTTCAGGTTCTATGCAGTTATACCACATCTTCTGCAAATACTCCATCAGACTAGAAGACAGCACTCTATAACACTTCATTCTTTTTCTAACTCTTATTTTTTCCCCTCTTTCTTTTCAGGATGTCCTCTGATGTATTTTCAACAGTTTGATCAAGTATGAGTCATTGCAGTTACACATGCCCCACTTAAAAATTAATCTTTTCTAACCACAATGACAGCATCATTAATCTATCTATGGATGAATATAAGTATATAGAAGACAATTTAACAGGCACATCATGCCCTTTTAGCAAAACAACAGCAATAATTTATTCATTAGAATCCATGACTTCTTCAGTTATGGATATAAAGCTAGTCAGTACCAATAAAAAAAAAGGGGAGTGGGCACCAAATCCAATCAGAATGTGTTGGCTATCACCATAATATTCATGAGACTGTTATATTCTTCCATTGGCCATATATTGCCAGCAATTTCATAATGTAGCCTGTAGGGTCCACCACTGTATAAAACTACTTATAGCAATTCTCCCTCATTTTTTGGAATTAGGAACACTATATAAGAGGGAAGAATCTTTCAGTTTAGGTCTAGCTTGATTTCTCTATGTCCTGAAATCAAAGTATGGTCTGTCTTTATGAAGAGCCTTGCCATCCAGTTGCAGTAGGCAATAAAGAGCAATAGTAATAGTATACATTATTTTACCAGTCTCAAAATCATCCATGATCATCAATTTATAGGAAGGTAAACCACCACTGGATAAAGATATTCATTTAATAACTTTATGGCTTCCTGGAGCAGCTTAACCACACAGAGTACCACCCTTCAAATGTTTAAACATTTTAGTGCATGTATGTGTTACTTATTGAACAAACCACCTCATATATCCAAAATTACCATTTTCTTACTCTTCCAAATCCCCTTGTCCCCTCCTCTCTTTCTACCCTTCGATAGCTTACTTGAACTTTCGAGTCATGTATGTAATAAAAATGTCTAAAATACAGGAATCATAAATTTAAAATAAACTTACATTTGTCTTTCTGTGACTGAATTAAAAAAACAAAACAAACAAAAAGTATGTAGTCAAATCCATTTTTCTGCAAACAACTGATTTGTCTTTATGTATATAAAACAAATTCTTTAAACACACACACACACACACACATACACACACACACACACACAACACACACACACTCACCTCTTCACATTTTCCTTTTCCTTGTCAGTTAAGCTGTTATTGAACACCTAGGTTGTTGCATAATTTGACAGTTATGAGCACTAATGTGCCGGTTGTCTTTATTCTGACTTAAGTTTTGTAGCACCTTGTGTTCTTAGGCTAATTATGTTACTAAAAAACCTATTTGCATTGTTCCACATGTATGTGCTCAGTTGGCTCTGATTGGGAAATAAAATTGCCAGCAGCCAGTCGTTGAGTAGGAAGACAGAGGCAGGATGTTTAGGACTTTCAGGCAACACCCTCAGGAGAGAGAGGAGAGTTGGCCATGACAGGATTGTAGGACAGATGATATGTGTTATCTTCACTCTATTGCAAATTATGAAAGCTAGTGGAATATTTTAGGTGATGATACAATACTGCATTTCTGTGTAATTTGAAATTTGTGGTGTTTTAATACTTTCCCATGCTTTGGCTTCCATTTATCTTCTTTGAGGCAAAAGTTTATAATGCTTCAACTTCTCTCAACTCCAGAGCTCCAGACTGTAGCCATTTGGTGCCTGGAGGCTTCTGGCAGAAACTCCTCTCTTTACAATGTTGGAACATATATCTTTACATGAGACTAAATAGCTCTCTTCAAATAGAAATCCACTGAACTTGCTCCAAATGCTAATATTCTGTTTTACCTGAAGTACTTCTTGATATAGGATTACATAATATGACAAATCTCCAGATTGTGGAATTTTCACATTTGGCTAAGAGCCATTACTATGCCAGTAACACACTTCCTCCCATTCTGGTGTATGTAGTTTGTAGTTGTGTTTATGCTGGTTTACTTGCACAATATCAAGATTTATAAGTGACCTGGAAAATCTTAACTGCTGTAATAATTTAGAGACTCAATTCTGGGGACATAGTAGGATTCTAAGAATGTTGGAAGGACTCAGTAGTGGTTCTGGTTTAATTTTGAGGTAGAGATAGACAGGCAAGTAGGTTATGAAAGAAAGGAAATGATATCCTTTTTTCCATTTAACAATTAAAATTAAGTTCTCATACAATGAGCAATGAAATAATATAGTAAGAATGGATTTGGTAGAAAAGCTAGGCAATTCACCTATGAACATATCTGGTAAGAAGTTTGACATACCTCTGGGCAAAGTTGATAAATTTATAGTAGGCATAAGAAGAGAAATTTAGATTAAATTAAGACAATTTAATAAGAGAGATGATACTTATTATCAAAAGATAATTTGATTATAATTACTTTGTAGTTTATGAGTCAGATTCCTGGCCAAAATTTTTACTTATCCTGAATGAATTGTATATTTGCAGTGTGCTGGGATCTGACATTTTAGAGGTGAATGGCAACAAGTTGATCATTTAGGAGAACATGGAGGAGTCTCAATGTGGAGTTTATGCCCTAGTTGAAGCTCCTATAATGACATCTCAGAACAATGCTGTTAAAACCTTTTTTTAAATTTATAATTATATCTGAAATAAAATAAATCAGTACCTGGTAAATAGTATATCAACTAAAACTGATAAAGAAATCTTTCATATATAATGTCACTCATAAATAAGGTCTCAAGAAAATATTTATTTTTACCATAAAATTTGTGTATGTTCCACTTTTAAAGGGAGATATAACAACAGAAACTGAGGAAATTCAAAAAATTATCAGATCTTACTAAAAATGCTTATATTCAACAAAATTGAAAAATCTGAATGAAATGGACAATTTTCTARACAGATATCAAATACCAAATTTAAATCAGGATCAGACAGACCGTCTAAATAGTCCCATAACCTCTAAAGAAATAGAAGCAGTCATTAGAAGTCTCCCAACCAAAAAAAGACAAGGACTAGATAGATAGGTTTATTGCATAATTTTATCAGACCTTCAAAGAAGTCCTAATACCACTTTTCAAACTATTCTACAGAATAGAAACAATAGGAATACTACCCAATTCATTTTATGAAGCTACAGTTACACTGAGTAGTCTCCCGTGGAGATGGAACGATATCTGTCTAATCAAGAACTTGTAACAATTTCTTTTCATAGAGGACTTCATAAGAGATTTTTTCTACTTATATCATGTTTAATGTTCCAAATAGATTTTAAAAACTTGTTGAGGGCATATTACATTTAGCTTCAGAAGATAACATGTATATTTAAGAGGCATTTAACTATTGTAAATTATATTGATGACTTAAAAAATGTCAATACTGAGTTAAATATTTTAAAAAAAATTTTATTAGTTAATAAAAAAAGAAAAAAGAAAGAAAATAAGCCATTCTTTGGAATAAAAATGTCGATAATTTATGATATTTCATTAACATTACTTTCATCTGAATTTTAATATTTGTCTTTCTGTATTATGAGAACTATTTTTCTTTTGTAACTTTCTAAAAATTCATCTAAACTTCTCTTACTTAATTATGTTTTCACAACCTAGTAAGTATGATTGAGCTTGCACTATTATTTACATCATTAAAAGTCAAAATTATGATTTTAAGAAATTTAAGATACTTAACAAACCAGTAATAATAAAGTGTGTATGCAATGTCAATATACCCTTGATAACAAATACTTGCTTCAGTTCCTCAATTGTATAGCGAAATTGGCATAATTACAGAGCAAAAGATAAATGGAACGATACTCATTCTAAGACTATTGCATGTAATAATATTTAAGTTCATAGAACTAAAGATGATTATAATTACTTTGAAGTTTAATATTCACAAATACATTCCAATGAATGTGAATCTAGTAAAGATTGAATGAAGAATGTATTGGGATACTTCACATTAGAACAAAGTTGTGACCAAGGAATGTAGATCAAGAGATAGGAGAAATGTGTAAAATTGGCTTGATACTTAAAATTTTACTAGAGGGCAGATTTTGGTCCATACCTGGTACAAGTAAGTCTATTTAGTGGAAAGATTTATTGAAATTTATCCCTGAAAATTTAAAACAATAACATGGTTCCTTCTCTCTTAGTTCAAGATCAAGTAACCATTTATTAGCAGATTCCACATCCAATGTGCTTACAATAAGCATATTTTGTCATGTGTTTGAAATATAGTAAAGATATCAAATTTAGTCAAATTGATACAATAGTATTCTATTGTGTGCAGAATGATTGGAAAATACCTACCCATCTTTCCTAGATACCACAGTGTAGACATAAGCCATTTATTCAGACAGAAGAACATGTGTATATTATATACACTTTCAGCTCCTAGTCCTAAAAATGGGGACAGGAAGGATCTGGGAGGATTCAGGGAAAGATAAAGTGTAATTGGATTATATTGTTTTAAGAATTTTCAGGAAAAAATAGAAAGAAACTGGTTCTGTTTTTGTTTGCTTAAGAGACAAAAAAAGGAGACTCTAGGTAGGGAGGCAAGAAAGACCTGGGGTGAGATTAGGGAGGGGAAATAGCATGATAGCGTTGTATGAAGAAAGTTGGATAAAAAACGCAGGCAGTGGTGACCCAAAATTCGAAGCCATGTTGATCAAAAACAAAGGAAAGAAGGTGGGAATCAGGCTTTCCCCCATTCTTCCATTTTCAGATAGGCTCCTAGAACTCAGAAGTCCTCCTCAACTTGCCTTAGGGAAAAAAAGATACTTTTCTCCTTAATAAATAAATAAATAAATAAACAAATTAACTATACATATATATATACATATATATGTATATATATGTATATATATGTATGTATATATATATATATATATATATATATATATATATATATATATATCCATTGCAGCTTCCCTCCCCCTTTCCTCACAATCCCTCCCTTTTATTCACCTTCCTCCTGTGCCACCCCCCGCCAACTCCCTTTCTCTGAGGATATAAACTTGCCTTATTATATCAAGTTGCAGTAAGACTAGGCGCATTTTCTCATATGGATGCTAGTAGACAACGCAGGCCAACCCAGTTAGGGAAAAGAGAMTGAAATGCAGGCAACAGAATCAGAAACAGTCCATGCTCCAGTTGTAAGGGGTTCCACATAAAGACCAAGCTACACATGTTACAAATATGTAGAGTGCCTGAGTCCATCCTATGCAAGCTCGTTGGTTAGTGATTCAGTTTCTATGAGGCCCCTGTGGGCCCTGGTTAGTTGAGTCTCTTGGTTTTCATGTGCTCTCTTTTACCTCTTTTTGTCCTTCACCTTTTCCACCAATTGCCTAAGTTCCACCTAATGTGTGGCTGTGAGTCTCTGTATCTTTTTTCCATCAGTAGCTAGGTGTAGCCTCTCCAATAACAGTTATGCTAAGCTCCTGACTGCAAGTATAGCAGAATGTCATTAACAATGTCAGGGATTGGCTCTCTTTCCTGGTATGAGTCTTAAATTGAGCCAGTCATCGGTTGGTTATTCCTTCAATTTCCACTCCATCTTAATCCCTACGGACATGACAAATTTTAAGTTGAAGGCTATGTAGGTGGGTTGATGTCATCTTCCCTTCATTGGAAGTCTCACCTGGATATGTAAGGTGGCCATTTCAGGTTCCATATCCCATGTTGCTAGGAGTCTTAGCTGGTGTCACCTCATAGATTCCTGGGAGGTTCCATCGTCCTAGGCTTCTGGCTTGTCCCAGTAATGCACATCTAATGATTTCAATTCTCTCTCCCAGTTCAATTCTTCCTCCATCCATTTCCACTGTCTAATATTATTTCCCTTTCTGAGTGACTTTCAAGCATCTTCTCTTGGGCACTCCTTGACAAAACAGAATAGTGACACCTGCTTGGGTTGTTAGCATCACCAATAGTCACAGACCCTTGAGAGGCTAAGACAGCAGGAATCACAAGTTTAAGGTTTTCCTGGACAATAGACAAAGTTACAGGCCTACAGGTCAATATTGCAAGACTTGTCTCAAAATAAAATTTAAAGTGAAAACAAGAAAAATATAATTGTATTACTAAAATAATTGTCAAAATATACCATTTTAAGAAAGGTTAAACTTTTGTATTGTGACTATCCATAGCTTTTTTGGAACACTGCAATTGAGCCCAAGTCCACAGGTGGGTCATCTTTTCTGTATCTTGTTTAAAAAAACAAAAGTCAATTCAGATATGAATGGAAGCAATAAAGGGGAAGGAAAATTTTTTAATCTATACCAATTCCATAAAAGAGCTGTGAAATGATTCTTGTTTTTAATTTATGTTTCTGAGTCTTTGTTAGTGATATAATTTGGACCAATTTTATTTGGAGTAGTTATTGCACAAATTTATGAGTTGCAATGCAATACATTAAAAGATTTATATGTTGTATAATGAACAAATAAAAATAATTAACACATATTCAATATATTTTTGACTGTTGGGTAGTTGGTTATAGGATTTTGGATCCTATTTATTTTTTTCAAAGAACTAAATCTTAATTTTGTTTAATATTTGGTTTATTTTGTGTTTCTAATTTAATAATTTCTGTTCTTTATTTTTTTATATATTTTCTTTATTTGCTTTATAACTTTTCATGGTTTCCCCTCTGAAAACCCCCTATCACTTCCCCTGCTCACCAACCCACTCACTCCCACTTCCCTGTCCTGGCATTCGCCTACACTGGGGCTTCAAGCTTTTTCAGGACCAAGAGTCTCTCTTCCTTTTGATTTCCAATAAGGCCATCCTCTGCTAAGTATGCAGCTGGATCCATGGGTCCCTCCCTGTGTACTCTTTGGTTGGTAGATTAGTCCCTGGGAGATCTGGGGTTACTGGTAGGTTCATATTGTTGTTCCTCCAATGGGGTTGCAAGCTTCTTCAGCTCCTTGGGTCCTTTTTCTAGCTCCTCCATTGAGGACCTTGTCCTCAGTCCAATGGATGGCTGAGAGCATCTACCCCTGTATTTGTTAGGTACTCTCAGAGTCTCTCAGGAGACAGCTATATCAGTCTCCTGTCAGCAGACATTAGTGTCTGGGTTTGGTGACTGTATATAGGATGGAGCCCCAGGTAAGGCAGTCTCTGGATGATCTTTCCTTCAGTCTCTGCTCCACATTTTGTCTCTGTATCTCCTCCCATGGGTATTTTGTTTCCCCTTCTAAGAAGGACCAAAGTATCCATTCTTTGGTCTTCCTTCTTCTTGAGCTTCATTTGGTCTGTGAATTGTATCTTGGGCATTCTGAGCATCTGGGCTATTATCCACTTATCAATGAGTGCATACCATGTGTGTTCTTTTGTGATTGGGTTAGCTCACTCGGGATGATATTTTCTATTTCCATCCATTTGTCTAAGAATTTCATGGATTCATTGTTTTTAATAGCCGAGGAGTATTCCATTGTGTACATGTATCACATTTTTTTKGTATCCATTCCTCTGTTGATGGACATCTGGGTTCTTTCCAGGTTCTGGTTATTATAAATAAGGCTGCTATAACATAGTGGAACATTTTTCCTTATTACATGTTGGAGAGACTTTTGGATATATGCTCAAGAGTGATATAGCTGGGTTCTTAGGTAGTACTATGTCCAATTTTTGAGGAAACATCAAACTGATTTCCAGAGTGGTTGTACCACCTTGCAATCTCACTAGCTGTGGATGAGTGTTCCTCTTTCTCTACATCCTTGTCAGCATCCTTGTCACTTGAGTTTTTCATCTTAGCCATTCTGACTGGTGTGACATGGGATCTAAGTGTTGTTTGATGTGCATTTCCCTGATGACTTAGGATGTTGAACATTTCTTTAGGTACTTTTCAGCCATTCAGCATTCCTCCATTGAAAATTCTTTGTTTAGCTCTGTACCCCATCTTAATAGGGTTATTTGCTTTTTTGGATTCTAACTCCTTGAGTTCTTTGTATATATTGGATATTACCCCTGTATTGGATATAGGCTTGGTAAAGATCTTTTCCCAATTTGTTGGTGGCCATTTTGTCCTATTAATGGTGTCCTTTGCCTTACAGAAGCAATCTCATGATGTTCCATTTGTCAATTCTTGATCTTAGAGCATAAGCTATTGGTGTTCTGTTCAGGAAAATGTCCCCTGTTCCCATGTGCCTGAAGCACTTCCCCACTTTTTTATTAGTTTCAATATCTCTGGTTTTATGTGGAGGTCCTATTCAAGGCCCATGCCTAATCATAGTAAAAGCAATAATCAACAAACCAGTAGCCAACATCAAACTAAATGGAGAGAAACTTGAAGCAATCCCACTAAAATCAGGGACTAGATAAGGCTGCCCTCTCTCTTCCTATTTATTCATTATAGTACTTGAAATTTTAGCTAGAGCAATTAGACAACAAAAGGAGGTCAAAGGGATACAAATTAGAAAGGAAGAAGTCAAACAATCACTATTTACAAATGATACAATATTATACTTAAGTAACCTCAAAAACTCCACCAGAGAACTCCTACAACTGAAAAACAACTTCAACGAAGTGGCCAGATATAATATTAAGTCCAACAGATCAGTAGCCTTCCTATAATCATAGGATAAACAGGCTGAGAAAGAAATTAGGGAAGCAACTCCCTTCATAATTGTCACAAATGATATAGAGTATCTTGGTGTGACTCTACCAAACAAGTGAAAGATCTGTCTGACAAGAACTTCAAGTCTCTGAAGAAAGAAATTGAAGAAGACCTCAGAAGATGAAAAGATCTTCCATTCTTGTGGATTGGTGGAATTAATATAGTAAAAATGGCCATCTTGCCAAAAGCAGTATACAAATTCAATACTATCCCCACCAAAATTCCAACTCAATTCTTCATAGAGTTAGAAAGAGCAATTCTCAAATTTATCTAGAAAAAAAAAAAAACAAGATAATGAAAGCTATTCTCAATAATAAAAGAACTTCTTGGGGAATCAGCATCCTGGACCTCAAGCTGTACTACAGAGCAATAGTGATAAAAACTGCTTGGTATTACAATGACAGGCTGGAAGATCAATAGAATAGAACTGAAGACCCAGAAATGAACCCACACACCTGTGGCCACTTGAACTTTAACAAAGGTGCTAAAACCATCCAGTGGAATAAAGATAGCCTTTTCAACAAATGATGCTGGTTCAACCGGCAATTAGAAGAGTACAGATCAATCCATTCTTATCTCCTTGTACAAAGCTCAAGTCCAAGCGGATCAAGRACTTCCACATACAACCTGACATACAGTTCTTATTTTAATTGTTCCTTGCTTTATACTCGGGTTGACTTTGACTTTCTTGCTTTTCAAATTCATGTATAGCCTCATAAATTTGTGCTTTTATTTAAACTTTAATGTAGGCCCTTCAAGCTATAAAGTTCTCTCCTAGAATTGGTTTTAATGTGTCCCAGGATACTTGTTTTGTTTTATTTTCATTGTCTCTTCGTTCCAGGAATGTTCACTTTCTCTATTTTTTTTTTTTTTACCTTTTTATCATACTCTTCATGCATGTGCTGGCTAGTTTTATACTGACTTGACACAAGCAAGATTTATTTAGGAAGGGAGAACTCAATTCAGGAAATGCCTCCACAGATAGGCTTGAGGGCAATTCTGTGGTTCAATTTCTTGATTGATACTTAACCATTGACATATTTTGGCCCATATTACTGTGAGTTGTGCAACCCTGTGATGATGGGTTTGAATGTTATGGAAAAGCAGGCTCAGCAAAACAGGAAGAACAACCGAGTGACAAATACATGCCCATGGCTTCTGCCTCAGTTTCTGYCTTGAGGTTCTAGCCTTGAGCTCCTGTACTATGTTCTTGGATGATGATTGACCAGGTACAAAATGAAATAAAACATTTCAACTTCAAGTTGATTATGGTGTTTCATCACAGCAATAGATACCATAAACAAAACTATGAGATTATACATTGCTGGAGAATCAATTTCTGTTACAAACCCCTGTGTATATACATGTACCATTTCCTCTTTCCAAACCCTCCATATCCCACCTCCTCTCCCCAACACACAACACTGTCTTTCAAATGTAGTCTACACTTATGTTTCTTGGATGAATTATGTTTCTGAATGTATTGCTTAGAATTTGATATTTGAAATGGCAAGCATATTAAGTGATTTATTAAAATTATTTATTTTATATTTGGATCCAATAATTTAGAGTACTGTGCTAGTGGCATATATTAGTCCACTTTTAGTTACTCCTTTATCTTTTTCTAAGCTAACTCCTTATACAATGTATCTTTAAATCATTCCTTACAGATTTTTATTTAAAGTGTAATGTATCTTCTGTCTCTCACTCATCCTTCCTGCCCTGTGGAAGTCTTATTTGATGCTATCAATTTTCATCAGTGTCTTTATGAGTGAAGAAAATTTGTCATGGGGAGAAGATAGTTGGGTCTCTTTGTAATCCAGCCAGCTAGTTGGTTTATGTATTTGAACTGGGAAATTCAATCATTTTACACTACGTGGTTATTATCAATAAGTAAGAGCTAAATCCTTCATTTTATGAGTTTTATATTCTTTTTCTTTCCAAACCATGTGGTGTGTGTGTGTGTGTGTGTGTGTGTGTGTGTGTGTGTGTGTTGATCATTTTCTATGATCATGAATTTCAAAATACTACTTTACATCTGAGTTTATAAAAGTGTTATAAGTATACTAGTTATACATAATAGGTTTCATTACAGATTCCCCTGATTCTAATGGTTCTCCCTATTCCACAACCCTCACTGCTACATATTTCTATTCATTCTCCTGTCCCTCAGAACTTCTCTCCTGTCTCTTCCCATACCTGATCCTGCTCCCCCTTCTCTCTCCTTCCCCCTCCTACCCAGATCCCTACCTCCCTCTTCTCAGTGGAATTGAAGAATGTATAGTTTGACCTTCCTTCTGGTTAAGCTTCACATTGTCTGTGCGTTATATCATGAGTATTCTAATTGGGGGTTCCACTAGAAAGTTCCAGACACGTGGGATGTAAGAGGCTCCCAGGACCCAGTGGGGATTAACATTTGATCAAAACGCAAAACAGCTGGGAGATACTACCTGAAGAAACCATCTGTAGTAGAGAGACATGGCCCTTAGTTGATGGATGGGGCACCCAGCCCATCTCAAAATGTTAACCCAGAGCTGTTCCTGTCTAAAGGAAACATAGGGACAGAAAATGTAGCAAAGAGTGAAGGAAAGGCCATCCAGAGACTGCTCCATTGTGGGATCCATCCCATCTGCAGACAACAAACCCTGGCACTGTTTCTTATGCCAAGAAATGCTTGCTGATAGGAGTCTGATATAGCTGTCTCCTGAGAGCTTGACAAGCACAGAGGCAGATGCTTTCAGCCAACCCTCAGACCGAGCGTCAGGGTCCCCAGTGGAAGAGTTAGGGGAAGGACTAAAGGAGTTGAAGTTGTTGAAGTTGTTTGTAACCCCATAGGAAGAACAAAGATATCAACCAACTCGACCCCCCACAGCTCCCAGGGACTAAACCACCAACCAAAGAGCACACATGGAGGGACCCATGGCTCCAGTTGCATATGTAGCAGAGGAGGGCCTTATCTGTCATTAATGGGAAGGAAATGTTTGGTACTGTGGAGGCTTGTTGCCCCAGAGAAGGGGAATGCTAGAGGGATGAAGCTGGAGTGGGATGCTGGGTGGGTGGAGGAGCAATCTCTTAGAGGCAAAGGAGAAGGGGGAGGAGTGGAAGTTTTCCAGATGGGAGATCATGAAGGAGGACATTTGAAATGTAAATAAATGAAATAATTAATATAAAATAGGTTTCATTATGACATTCCCAAATATGTACATAACATTTTTCAATCTTGTTCATGACTATTACTCTCTCTCTCTTGTTCCCCTACCACTCTTCCTCCTCCCCTTCTTCSAAATCTTCTTCCTTCTCCATCAAGTAAAATAAGGAAAACTTTCCTCTATTGCACTATGTTGAGTTCCGTAGCTATCTGCAGCTACCGCGGACTGGTCCCTGCAAGAGAAAACTATGGGATGGATGGGGAAAGCGGCACAAAAGAATTGGGTCAAGGAGACATTGCCTTTCAAGACCTGAATTTTAATAAATGTAACACAATATATAGTCTGGAAGATTCCCTCCCCTTAGGCTTGAGGTGGAGTCTTGGGATTTTGCTGGCTCCGGATCTCGGCAGGTGGTTGGCTCCTGAATGCTTCCAGGGCTTCCAGGTGAGTCTGGGTTGTTCTATATAGAACAAAGGCCAGGAAATTCAGGAGCTGAGGATTGAACAGAGCAGAGGCAAAACCGCCTAGCTCGAATGCTGAAGTGGGAGAAGCGACAGGAGTAATGGGCTGATCTCAATTGACTGGCTTCCATTAGTATACACAGTTGGGTAAGCCTGTAGATTATGTTTCTCTAATATCACTCTGCATAAGAGGTTCTGGCAGTGTGGGATGTCTAGCTTGATTTCTCTGTCTTGYGGCTCTGAATGTGTTATTAGCATCTGATTCTTAGCCTCAAGCAGCAGTAGCAATTACCAATATTGCTTGGGGCATTTGGGGGACCTTATGACATGACATAAGAGTTTTTTCCTTTCATGTAAAATCAGTGCTTTGTCTTGTGCATACACTTACATGTACATATACAATAAACATATATATATATACATACATACACATCATATACATTGTCATTTTGATATTCCTAAAAATAATTAGATAGAAGGGAGAAATAACAGAGGGAACTTGGAGTCAAGTGTAAAAGAAGAAGCAAGTAAATCTTGAATGCAAAATATAACATACATTTCAATATCAGGAGCAGTGAAAGTTTCTACATCTGATATTGAAATGTATGTTATATTTTGCATTCAAGTTTTTGTTAAAATATGAATGGAAAGTGCTTAATAAGTTCATTCTTTTTTGCCCTAGTATTTTAAAGATCATTAGTATTTTCAAACTGCAAATATGTGAAAGATTATTATTTGTAGCAAATATATTGTCTACTAATGAAGATAAAACCAATGTAGTATGTGTTATTTAATGCAAAGTCCAAAATAAAGGACAGCAAATTGTTTCTCTACTTCTAACATAT
The DNA here is from genome assembly GCA_002335545.1 of Apodemus speciosus. Taxonomy (NCBI): domain Eukaryota; kingdom Metazoa; phylum Chordata; class Mammalia; order Rodentia; family Muridae; genus Apodemus; species Apodemus speciosus. Next base: position 43,542 of record BDUI01012150.1, read on the forward strand.
AATGTTTTTAATTATAGGTTTTCTTCCATATAGTCATATCTCAATATCCAACTCTTTAGTCATAAATATTAATAGTTTGAAATCAATTCATTAATTTGTAATATAATTTAATATAAGCCTTACCAATATTTATGAATATTGATGTTTTAGATTATACAAAATGTCCTTGCTACAAAATGTACAGGATCTTTAACATTATTGTGCATGGTAAAATGTTGAGTGTAAGTTTTCTAAATATAGAAAATAATATTATTTCTTAACTTTAGACTTTTTCATTACACTATTAACAACTCACTCTTGGGAATAAGTTCAATGATATGGGAAAATAGAACATCTATTATTTACTTTATTCACTTTAACTTCAAACATTAGAAACAACCAGTTTGTTTTTGGAAAAATATTCATCAAATTGTAGTTTCATGTTTTCCTTTACCTTGATTTAAAATTTTCAGGATGGAGTTCTTCTCTGAAGTCTGGAAACATGTTTTTGTCTTCCATGTAGTCTGGTTAGATTCTCCATTCTATCATAATCCAATTCAATCGGATGGCAGACCTCTGGAATTCCATCCTGGGAATTGTAGTTCTTGCCCATGTTGCTTCCCCTTCCCGCTATGACTATAGCACAGGGAACTTTTCCTTCCCTTTGTTCCTACAGCATCTCGCAGGCTAATTGTTTTTAGAACTTCACTTACATGGGATTCAAATTCTCTGTTTAACCCTGTGACTTTTTTGTTCTCTCTTACATTTTCATTATCGTTTTCTAAATCTTGTGTGTGTGTATGTATGTGTGTGTGTCCTTTTTTATTTGATTTATTCTTTATTTACATTTCAAATGATATCCCCTTTCCCAGATCCCCCTCCCTGAAAGTCCCATAAGCCCTCTTCCCTCCCCCCTATTCCCCAATCACCTCCCTCCTGTTTCCCTATCTTGGTATTTCCCTACACTGCTGCACTGAGCCGTTCCAGGACCAGGGGCCTTTCCTTCCTTCTTCTTGGGAATCATTTGATATGTGAATTGTTTCTTGGGTATTCTGAGCTTCTGAGCTAATATCACCTTATCTGTGCGTGCATACCATGTGTATTCTTTTGTGATTGGGTCACCTCACTCAGGATGACATTCTCCAGTTCCACCCACTTGCCTAAGAATTTCATGAATTTATTGTTTTTAATATCTGAGTAGTATTCCACAGTGTGTGTCCTTAAGGCCAGGGTTTCTCTGTGTAGCCTTGGCTATCCTAAAACATTCTCTGTAAGGATGGCCTGTAATTAACAGAGATATACCTTTCTCTACCTCTGGTGTGCTGAGAATATGGGTGTGTGCCAACAATGTGTGTATCTTTTTATAAATTACAACCTAAATTTAAGCACTGTTTTTGAGATAGGACAAAGAGACAATATGACAATACATTTATTTCTGTGTAGGAACTGTCTAACAAGCAATGTTGAATCCATGATATTGAAGAAGATGACACAGTAGTTACTTAACCATATATAATCTGTTTATTTTCCCATATTATATATGAACTTTATGTTCACATCTATTTCTGTAGCTAATATGTACGGAAGTGGGAAGAGGAGGATGGGGGAACAAAGGGAGGGAAAAGGGCATATGGGACCTTTGGGGGATGGGGAAAGGGAAATGAAATGTAAGTAAAGAATATATCCAATAAAAAAAAAACAAAAAAACTAAAACAATTCATTCTCTGAAACAATCATGTAATCACACAYGTATTCACTGTCCATGTTAGAAATTTATATTCATAAAAATTGAAAAACAGTTTTTGAAAAGTAAATATTTTAGTAGAATGATAAATTATAACTCTTCCCAAAACTATGAATCCTTGAGTATTTTTTTCTCTATAAAAATTAAGGAATTTATGTCCATCTAGAAATACCCTAAAACTTTTTTCCTACATTTTACAAAAAAGGAAAGAGCTTTTAAAAATCTTATTCTCAGTAGTCAGGAGCTAATGTTAAATTCTTTTATCTGACATTACAAGAGTTCAAAGCATGTTGTAAATGTCAGTAATCAATTCTACAAAGGATGTCCCAGAGGATGGGATTAATAAGCAAACAAATCCGGAGTCTACTGTGAACCTCAACTTACAGAGTTTTATACTCCATGAGAACAATATGAAGATTGGAATCAAGGACAAAAAAAAAAAACCCTAATTGATATGTGCTAATAAAGGTCAGACAAAAACAGTAATTGTATCTCTGTACAGAACTCAGAGGATTAAACATTTGCTTGTATAACTGTTTTTCAACCAAAGCCTCTAGGAAACATTGTTTCATTGGGGGTGAGGTGCAGCCACATGTTGTTATAAAATTTGTTGGAGATTACTTCAGGCTTTAGGATAGAGAGGATCAGAAAGTGTTCCAGACTTTGAAGCTAAATCAGAATATGGAGTTAGACTGGAGTTCCAATCAAATGGAAATAGATGAGTGCTTCAACTAATTCACATCACTGGAGCAATAGGCAAATTCATATAGAGAACTACTGAACACAGCTTAAGTACTGAACAGCAATGGTGAGCTACTGTGCTAGGACAACTAGAGGATCGTCGTATCATTAACACTAAATGACATTTAAACGGGGAGTTGATTTCAAAAGATTACAATTTCTTTCTTATAAACAGGAGAGTACAGGCCTGGTGAAACACATGGATACCATTATTAATTTTTTCACTATCCCTATACAGATGCCCAATCAGCATTTGAATGTTGAGACCCTCCATTCAAAACTGTGCAAGCTTTTGAAAATGTTGAGGAACTTGAAAATAGTTGGGTTTAGTGAATTTATATGAAACAGAAACAACTATATGTTTGGTAGGAATGAAATAAATGTAAATTGCCATTGGATTCTCTCTTTTTTTAAAACCAAATTATAAGTAAAATTATTAGATGTGAAAATTTTGATTTTATAGCCAGGGACAGTGATCAAGTAAAGAACACCTGGTCTTTAGTATTATCTTTATCTGTCCTTTTTCTAACATATTTGTTTCTTGCTTCATGTTTTTTTTAACCAATTGCAATGCTAGGGCAAGATACATAGAAAGATCAGTAATTCAAATCTGCATATAAAGAAATAAGAAAATTTGACAAGATTGTGAAAGTGATTACTGCTTAAAAACATTCACCCAGCTTTGAAGCAGTAACAATACACCAAACTTTCTACACTTATTACTTTTTCTTAAAAAGAATTTCTCTAAGGCAGATCTGCCACATCAGCTATTTTTTAAAATAGTCCTTTTTAGTATTGAGAATTTCATACAGTGCATTTTAAACATATTTACCACCATTCCCATACTCCTTCCAGATGTATACCTACACTTCTCTGCACATCCAGCATCATCTCCTCTCATGATATTATTATTATTATTATTACTATTATTACTATTATTATTATTGTGCTCACTGAGTCTAATCAATGTTGTTCATATACTCTGTTTGAGTCCCTCCACTTGATGTTTCTACTTACAATAGCTTGCTCTTCCCCCCGTAGTTATTATTGATTTTGATATCTACTCATCACCTTCATCTCTGCAAGCATGAGTGTGATAAAGGTGTGAAGATAAAGAAAAGGATGAATGAAAATAATATTCAAAAGAATAAGAAACTTTCACTTGTCTGTATTAACCTATGACATGAACAAGATTTAGTAGTAGCTTTCATGTGAATTCACTTTCAATATTAGCAATACATATTGCCAGTAGGAAGGGAATAAGATAAAAGGCAAGGGTAAGTTTGTTGGAATAAAATGAAGGATGTGGTTGTTCATAGGTCAGCACCACGGTCATRTCCTAATGACTTATTCATTTATTCTCTGTCAGAAACTAGAGAAGAAAATATAATCTTTGTTTTAAAAATCTTGCTATCAAGACAAAAATATAACAAAACCAAAAGTAAAACCAATGTGTTAGCTAAAAAAATAACAGAGACAGGATAATGTATTAGAAAACAAAATTTAAGACTATTTTTAAAAGAGTTACTCTTTACATGAACATGTTGCTCTTTAAAAGTAAAAAAAAAGTCAATGAAGAAATGCAGAGGAACAGCAGAAAGCAAAAGCACTTCATATTGTAACATGTTGACTTTTGTTAAATCATTCTGTAGGTTAAATTTTATATCTGCCTCTGCTGCCCATCTTATAAATGACATGATTTATGTCATAAGTTTTATGTGCCTATGTTTGATTTTGCAATATTTGAGTTTTAAATGTATTATGTTACAGTTTAGAGGTCCTTTGACAAATGCATAAGCCTGTGATTTCAGTCTCAGCTCCTCAAGCTACTCATCTCAAAAACTTTCTTGAAATTAGCTGTGCCTCACAGTACTGTATTTTAATATATTGCCTGCTTCCATGGTAAACAATTGCATGCTAGGCAATTCAATTTTCAGGTTTATTTCTTATCTAATGTGATTGCTAAAATTATATTTCAATCATATGCTTTCAGTTCAACATAAGGAAAATAACCTTTAATCTTTTCTTATTTTTTATTTTTTATTAGGTATATACTTTATTTACATTTGAAATGTTGTCCCCTTTCCTGGTTCCCCCTCCCCTGAAAATCCCATAAGCCATCTCCCCTTCCCCAATCAACCCACCCCTTCTTCCCTGTCCTGGTATTTGAGTGATCTAGAAATCATGTACTTAATATTTAAAACTCTTCCTCTATGTACACAGAACATTGCATGACATGGTTGCTCTGGTTTTTAATATTTTAAATATACAATAACCATCTATTTACAGGTGATGAAATTCACATTTTATTTCAACAAAAATATTATAAAATAATTGTTTCCTTATTATGTTTTTTCTGACATTTATTGGCAACACAGAATGAGGTATAACATCAAATCATTCTACCTTTTCAGATGTTGGGCAAAAAATGATTTTGACTGTTTCCTGCCTTTTCATATTGTTAGAACATAAAACACATTCTTGCAGCTGTGAAAAATGTTTGAATCTTTAGTACMTGAAATCATAGATTTGGGTTTCAACTCACAATGGAGGAACTATTTTGTTCTTCAGATGCACTACAGAGGTTAATAAAAGAACATAGGAAGCTGTGACAGCAAGTTGGAAAAATCAGTATCTCCAGTCTCCTCACATGCATAAACCAATAAAAACTTAGACAATATACTGAAGTGTAAAGTCATGTGTGGGCAAACAAGAGCCTTCTACAAATAAGTCTTTCTTCTTTTTTTTCCTATTTTTTATTAGGTATATTCTTTATTCACACTTCAAATGTTGTCCCCTTTCCTGGTTCCGCACTCCTCTAAAAATCCCTTAAGCCATCTCCCCTTACCCAATCAACCCACCCTAGCTTCTCTGTCTTGGCATTTCTCTACACTAAGGTATCAAGTCTTTCCAGGACCAGGGGCCTCTCCCCCATTTGGTGTCCAACAAGATCATCCTCTGCTGCCAATGTGTCTAGGGCCATGGGTAACTCCAAGTGTACTCTGGTTAATAGTTTTGTCCCTGGCAGCTCTGGGAGTTCTGGGTGCCTCATATTGTTGCTCCTCCTATCATGCTGCAAATCCCTTCAGCTCTTTTGGTCCTCTCTCTAACTCCTCCATTAGGGACCCTGTGCTCAGTTCAATGGCTGACTGAGAGTTTCCCATTCTGTATTTGTCGTGCACTAGCAGAGCCTCCCAGGTGACAGCTATATCTGGCTCCTGTCAACAAGCACTTGTGGGCATCCACAATAGTGTCTGGGTTTTGTAATTGTATATGAGAAGGATTCCTAGGTGAGGTAGTATCTGGATGATCTTTCCTTCAAATTCTGTTCCACAATTTGTCTCTGGATCTTCTGTGGGTATTTTGTTCTTCCTTCTAAGAAGGACTGGAGTATCCATACTTTGTTCTTCCTTCTTCTTGGACATCATTTGATATGTGAGTTGTATCTTGGGTATTCCAAGCTTCCAGTCTAATATCCACTTATCAGTCAGTGCATACCATGAGTGTTCTTTTGTGATTGGGTTACCTCACTCAGGATTATATTCTCCAGTTCCATCCATTTATCTAAGCATTTCATGAATTCATTGTTTTTTTATTCGATACATCTTTTATTTACATTTCAAATGATTTCCCCTTTCCTCGATACCCCCTCCCAAAAGTCCCATAAGCCCTCTTCCCTCCCCCTTTTCCCCAATACACCCTTTTCCACTTCCCTGTCCTGGTATTCCTCTACACTGCTGCACTAGGACCAGGGGCATCTCCTTCCTTCTTCTTGGGCTTCATTTGATACGTGAATTGTATCTTGTGTATTCCAAGCTTCTAGGCTGATATCCACTTATCAGTGAGTGCATACCATGAGTGTTCTTTTGTGATTGGGTTACCTGACGTAGGATGATATTCTCCAGTTCCATCCATTTGTCTAAGAATTTCATGAATTCATTGTTTTTAATGGCTGAATAGTACTCGATTGTGTATACATACCACATTCTTATTCAAGGATTAAGATGTTCCTTAGCTTTTAAAAGTTTTTGACAGGAAAATCTATCCTCTATTTCCAGGGCCAAACCTTTATTATTATAAAGCACTTCTCAAAGTGTCTCATAAATGTTTTCATGCACACAAACCAGCACAATTTTGCTCATGTCTCAACTGGATTAACAAAAAAGAGTTCTTTTAGTAAATGTCAAAGGCATCCTTTAAGATATTTACTGAGGATTATCTCTCAATTCTCAAACCTGTGCAAAAAATGGAACAAATTGTTATACATTCATTTATCCTGTTATAAACTAAATGAAATAATAGAAACGTAGGAGCAACATTCTTCTGCACACACACACAGCACCGTGAGTGACTTAGGGACAGGTGTCTTAAAGTACATAGATTTTCATGAGTCAGTAAGCAACACAGAGTTAGATTTCAGCCATTGCTGCTTTTATCAGCCAGATTGCTTTGAGCTGTGACCAAATTGTGCAAACATATGTGATAGCCTTGGGCTGAACCATCAGCTTGGTGTCCCATCTGTGCTCATTAAATTATTGCTTTATGCACTTAATCAGGACCTGGTTTATCAGAGTTGTGTGAAACGTATACTCCTTAATAAGTACAGAATAGATGGATTATAATTCTGCAATATGAGCTTAAATATGACGTCAAGGGGTCTCTTATGCCATTAATTTTCTGATAAATTTTATTGATATTATTCCAGAAGTAAATCACTATACTAATATATACAGATTCCTGTATTGAAGGATCTTTGATTTACAGATTCAACAACAAAATATTCATAAAACATTGTTTCCATACAGAACATATGCTGGCTTCCCCTTGTTAATATCCTGTAAGTCATATATTATAATATATAATTATAAAGTATGCAAAACATAATAACATAATATAATATCTATATATCATTTAAAATGTAATCTAGACATGAACTGAATTACACAGGAGTAAAAAGATAGCTTATTTTAAAATAGGCCATTTTATATAAAAAAWTCAAATATTCATAGCTTTTATATACATGTGAGAGTCTTCAAACCAATTTCCTTTACATAAAAAACATCAATTAAATTTTATATTTTTAGAAAAGGCATTTGAGTATCTGATAATGATTTAATATTGACTCAGAATATTAGAGACCCACAATCATTAACAGTTAATGAAACAAAAATCAATAACTTCTTCACAAACAGAAAGAGTAATGCTGTGATGGTTTGTGATGTCAGGGAGATGTGTGTATCTTATGAAATTATGTTGGTTAAAAGTTTAACATAATAAATAATCATTATTTCTACTTTTAATGTCAAATGTAATTCATCAGGAATGCCAGACCTCCTGAAGATAACCAACTGTTGTATCTTTTTTAGTCAAAAAATACTATTGATACTCATAAATGCACTGTGAATTATATAAGAATAATTAGGGTATACAGCAAATTGTCCTGCCAAATAGTATTATTTATCATTAATTGATAACATCTTGTATAAGAAATATAATAATGAATCTATTTGAATAGTCAGCACATAAATTAAAATTGATATAAATAATGATAAATGCTTTGTTACATATGATCTCTAAAGTTCCACCTGCCATTGGAACACTTATTGGATACAATTTCAATGTTATTTATATGGACAGTTCAAACTTTGAATGTTGAAACACTTATTAGATTAAAGTTCCATATTAGCTGGTATCTAACTTAGCAATGTTATCTCTGAACATTTTACAGAAGAAAGTAGAATATGAAGGCAAAACTTCTAGAGTGTGTCTATTTCTTGGCAATGTAACTGCTTTATTACAACATCAATAATTAGATGAAATAAAGAAGAGCCAGCCCAGACATTCCTCAAAAATATTGCTCTGTAAAGGTGTGACACATACCTTCAATCCCAGCATTAAGAAGGCAGAGGCAGTCTGATATTTGTGATTTTGAGGCCAGTTTTGTCTATAAATTGAGAACAGGACAACGAGGACTGTTACACAATGAAACTCTGTCTTGAAAAGCAAACAAACAACTTATGGGTGTGTGTTTGTGTCTGTGTGTGTATGTTTGTGCGAGTGAATGTGTTTGTGAATGTATGTATGTGAATGTGCATGTGTGTGTGTGAGTGTGTTGCTCTGTTGAAACTACTTTCTTGAATAGATTTCTGTCTGTAATACCTGATGTTAGTGCTACTATGCCATTTTAGTGATTTGATATTACTATGTTACACAAAGGAAAATATTTCAATATAATTAAACAGATGCACTTAATGTATATCAATTGTTACTTTAAAAAGTGAAAAATTACAAGTCACATTATATGGATAAGTAATTCAATGATGTTTTATCATAGCAACAGAAAAGTAATTAATGCAGTACATAAGCTAGGAATCTGTTTTACATTTGTGTTCTCATTTTTGGAATATCAATAACCTACTAGAACACACAAAGTGCTTCTCATTTCTATCCTGAAAGCCTAAGAATGCAATGCCATTAATCTGATGTATACGACCTAATTTTCTCTGTAATACAGACAACATCCATTTTGTTCATTGGCCTATCAGGGTAGGACAAAAAGATTAGTGTAGTCTTTAAGGTATGTATTAATTGTACAGTACCATCTGTTTCAGGGAAATATAAATTGTTTGAGATTAAAACACAGACTATATTTATCAGATCTTGAAAGCAAAATAAATATTAGTATGCATTAATCTATATTTATGAAAATATCCACCTAAACAACCAAACCTTTGCTTGACCTATACATATTGATTTCAAAATAGTTCTTGAAAACAGGTACATCCCTGAGTTTTGTAGGAGTCTTAAGAGTGACTTCTCTAGTGTTTTATAAGATTCCTTTTTATTTGCGTAGGTGATTTCTGTGGAGGCCAGAAGAAGATATAGATTCTCCTGCAACTAGATTTACAGGTCACTATGAGCCACTTGACATGGGTGCTGGGATCTGAAGTCAGGTCGTCTGGAGGAACAGTAGGTGCTCCTACTCACTTAGCTACATCTCCTGTGGTTCTAAGGATGAGTTTTTTAAGTCACAGAGAGAAGCATTTTAGTCATTTAGGTTTTTATGTATGATTTGTTTATTTCTTTTTCTGAGTTGGATTGAAATTTTTTTTATTTACTAATTTATCCAAGGACAAAGGATTCATTTGCTTCATATCTATATCATCTTTTTTTTTTGACAAAAGGCAAGAAAATGATAGAAAAATACTACCAGATAGTACCTACACCCATCCCGCATTACTACTCATGATCCAAGGAAATGATTGCAGTATAGTTCTATGGACTCTCTGTGAGATGAAATGGGCCCATTCTACCACTTATCATCTGGCTATGTGCAACCTCTTGTTTAACAAAGGCAATAATAGAATTTTGAATTCTTGGATAGACATATTCTGTATATGAAGGATACAAAATGATGTTGATAGTACCCTTTCCCTGTGACAGAATCAAAAAGTAAACATATTAAACCTAATTGATAACTTATTAGATGAGTGACAGATGAATATGTTTGCAAGAAATTACAGATATACAAGACAAATTCCATAGCTTCAATTTCAAGATTTGAATCTGCGAACTGACTCAGGGAGTGAAATTAAACCAAGAATCTCATTTTTGTTTTTGATATCTGGCTCCAGATTTTGCTTGCCTCTTCTTTATTATATTAGATTACACAAGTCAAGCAAAATATACCAGCCTACTTATTTATTTGGCATTTAAGATCAACAAGAAATGGAAGGTTTGTGTTGTAGTTCTATAATCTGTTTAAAAATATTTTCTGACCTTATTTTCTGCTATAATATATCATGGATTTCATTCAATTGTCCATCTGTTAAAAGGGAATGGTAGGGCAGTGAGGCAGGGACTGGGTAAGTGGGTGGGGGAGCCCCCTCATAGAAGCAGGGGTAAGGGGATAGGATGGGGGGGTTGTGGAGGAAAACTGGGAAGGAGGATAACATTTGAAATGTAAATAAAGAAAATAAACAATACTTTTTTTTTTTTAAAAAAAGGAGTGGCTCTCCAACAACCAGGGAACTTGTAGGGGTCTGATTAATGTATTGAGAGGAATTATGTGGTTGTTTGAATATGCTGAGCCCAGGGAGTGGTGGTATTAGGAGGTGTGGCCTTGTTGAAGCAGGTGTAACCTATTGGATGAAGCATGTCACTGTGGGGATGGGCTGTGAGAGATCCTCCT